>CM055900.1:26024345-26310266 GCA_029582155.1 Panopea generosa
CATAATAACCTGGAATGTGAGGGGAGTTATGTCCTCAGCAGCCAGTCTAAGTAAATCATTAGACACATTGAATATTGATATAGCACTTATAACAGAACATAAGCTTTTACCACATATGAGTAATTTTATGGACAGTATTCATTTTAATTACTATAATCATACCTTGTGCGATTCCTCTTTTGATATATACGGTTCTTTAAAATGCGGTAAAGCGGGTGTATCTATTATCTATAAAAAGGAGTTACAATTCTCAATTCGAACAATGTACGAAATCGAAGATGATAGAATAGCAGGAATTGAGCTCACCTTAATTAACAGTACTAGGCTATTCTTTATATGTACTTATATGCCTTCCTCAAATTATTCTACATTCGACTATATGAAAGTATTGAGTTCTATTCAGGCAATTCTTGATACATGCTCTGAGCAAGGAACTGTTTTTCTGGCAGGCGACATGAATGCGGAGGTCAAACATAAAGATGATAAAAATGCATCATTTAGAGATAAGCGATTGTCAAGATTTTTAGATAACAATTCACTTACTTCTATAGGATTAAGCACATCAAATAATGGTCCAAACTACACATACAAAACTGCAGAAAAAATGCTTGACCATATTATTGTACATAACTATAACATGGATATTATTACACAAATTAAGATACTTGATGATGATTTATTCAATGTATCGGACCACTATCCCATATATGTAAGTGCCAACGTTTAACTTAATACAATACCAGAAAATCCAAATTCAGAAAAAATTGCGTGGCATAAAATTAATGAAGATATAACTATCCTGTACCAATCCAAGCTATCTTCAGCATTACAAAATATTAAAAATGACAGTTTAGATATATATTACAATGATCTGCTGTCAATAATCAATAATAGCGCTGACGAAACTATGCCGATATCAAAATATAACAAACATGCTAAACCATACTGGGGAAAAAACGTACAAAAAGCTCACAAAGATCAACGAGCCGCTAGAAAGTTATGGATAGCTGAGGGTAAACCACGTGGTAGAAATTTCAAAACCTACTCAAATTACAAAATGTTGAAACGAAAATTCATCAATATACAAAAGAAAGCCATACAAAGCATAGAAAATAAATTCTATAATGAACTAAACGCAGCAGCAGACTGTGATAACAAATTGTTTTGGAGTCTTGTAAAGAAGAGAAAAAATAAAAGATCTCCAACTTGCTCACAAATAGAAACGGACATAGGTATAGTACGAGACCCTCACGGGATATGCGACTGCTTTTCTGATTTTTATCAAAATATATACTCACCTCTAGAATCAGATAATTTTGATGAGGAATTTAAAAAAGATATAGAAAACAAAATTGCTAAAATAACGCAGGATAATGTAGCGTATAATGACAATCCTATATTAGAAGCAGATATAACGGGCGAGCATATACAAAAAGTAGTATCAAGTTTAAAAAATAGAAAGGCTGCTTCTTTTGATAACATATTTAATGAGCATTTGAAACTTGGTGGACAATCTCTATTCAAAGCTTTAGCGACACTTTTTAATCGAATCATTGTTGAAGAAAAATTTCCAAAAAACAGTAAAAAGGGTGTAATAATCCCAATATTCAAAAATAACGGGAAGAGCAGATCCGATACAAAAAACTACAGACCAATAACGCTCCTACCTGTTATATATAAGCTGTTTGAAAAGATTATACATACGAAGTTAGTTAGCTGGATAACAAATAAAAATATCTCATTTCCAAATGTACAACAAAATGCTTATCAAAAATATCGAGGGTCAGTTACAGCCTCATTTAACCTTCAGGAATCTATACACTACAATATAGAATTAGGGAGCAAAGTATATGTATGCCTGTTAGACACAAAACAAGCCTTTGACACCCTGTGGTTACCTGGAATATTTTATAAATTGCATAAATTTGGAATACAGGGAAAGATATGGAGACTAATTGTAAATGCCCATAGTAACATGAACAGTTGTATCTACATTAATGGCATAAAGTCGGATTGGTTCATGATAAAACAAGGGGTCCGCCAAGGAGGAACGCTCTCAACTTTTATCTACAATCTCTTTATAGATGGCCTCTTAAATGAGTTAGAAAGCAGCAATTTGGGAACGTGCATTTTAAGTAATAAAACTGGTAATTGCACTCTTGCAGACGATCTTACACTCTCCTGCATATCTCCTCTTAATTTGCAGCAGATGTTAGACATTGTGTATACTTACTCTTCTCGATGGAGATACATAATTAACCCCATTAAAAGCAACATCGTAGTCTTTGGTGACAGATCGCGTGCCAAACAGTACCCTGAATTCCACCTGGGACAGGAACATGTTAATGTTGTTACTAATGAAAAACATGTTGGTATACACTTAAATGACAAGCTAAACCAGAACGACATGATTGATAATGCAGTGATTAAAGCCACATCGTCGTTTTACTCTATAATGCCTATCGGTCTTAACGTAAACTATGTTAATCCAGTAGTATCAGCATCACTCATTCATAAGATATGTATCCCAACTCTAATCTACGGTTCAGAACTATATTTTTTCGATTTTGTTCCAAGGTCATTCAAGGTTTTGAGAAACGAACTAGAACAGTAATGTGTCTGAGTATGCTGGGTTGGTATTCTATACTATCAGAGATTGATAAAAGAAAATTAGGATTTCTTCAAAAACTATGTACCTTACCACACGATATACTATCAAAACGCATCTTTAACAGCCGTCTGTCAATGTTTGTTACTAGATCTAATAATAAACAAAGAGGTTTTATACCTGATATTCTAAAGCTTCTCAATAAGTATAACCTGACAAATTTCATAATTAATTATATTGAAACTGGTATATTTCCAAACAAAACATGCTGGAAAAGAACGGTAAAAAATGCTATCCAGTTGTATGAAAATAAACAATGGTATGGGCGAATGGGCGCTGAAGGTGTATTTGAACGGTTCATGGCATTACAAACTGTTATCGAACCAGCTATTGTATGGACGTGTGCCTCGAACAGGAACTCCTTGAAAAATTCGGCTATTGTAAGCAAAATATGGACAGATACTCAGCCGAAAATCGCGCGTGTGTGCCATTTTTGTGAACATATTTACCACGACGCAAACTTACATATAATAACGACGTGCCCATTGACGCAATTGATCCGTCAGGACTTCATAAATTATGTGTTTTTAAGTTACGGAAACAGAATTGGTCACAAATTAATAAATATTGACAAAGAAAATATGATGAGATGCTTGCTGGGGCAGGCATCAAAGGACTTCGATAATACTGCTGTGCATGAAAGGTTTTGCCTGGACACATTTCAATATATTGCAAAATGTATGCTTTGGATGGAAACAATTATTTGATTTCTATATACATTCATCTGATGCCAGTGCATGTTGTCATGACATGTCATTGTATGCGAATGCTTACTGTCTTCTGAATTTTTGTTTTCATATATGTGTATGTGTGTGTGTGTGTGACTGTCAGTGTGTGTGTGTGTCTATGTCTGCGTGTGTGTCTCTGTGCATGCGTGTGCAGGTGGGTATGGCCACTGGCAAGCGAGCGAACGTGCAACTATTCATTATTGCCTACTACAATTTGCTAATGTTCTTGTATTTTTGAATTCATATATTGTTTGTCACCTTATACATATGTTTGCATTGTGTTCATGTACCATAAAATCTCTGTAACCGGAGGAATTAAAGAGAATAAATAAATAAACACAAAAAATAGCATGACCTTGCATCAAGTAGAAATAATCAAACAGTTTTGCTGTAAAAAAAATATGGAATATTGCTTAAATAAAACAAAATGTAATAATGATATTCGCCAGCATTCAGTTTAACTAATCAATTTGTATAATAGAACAACACAAAATACAGCATTGGTCGGTAATAAGTTTAATGAATACAAAGTGAAATAATCTCGTGCATTAAAGGGAACTAATCAATCTGTATAGATGTATACTAAATAGAACAAACACAAAATTGTAATATTAGTGCATATTAAGTGGAACAAATAAAACAAACACCAAAATTAATACTTAATAGAACTAAAACCAAATGTAATATTCGTTTGTTTTAAGTGAAACAAATAATTCTATAGAGTTTAATTGAGGGAGGGGGGAATGAAATAATCGCGTGTGTAAAATTGAACTAATCAATATCTATAAACATAAAGTTAATAGAATAAAAACAAAATGTAATATCCATGTACATGTAGTAAATAGAACAAATCAAACTCTATAGCTCTATACTGAAAACAAAATATTCAAAATGGTGTATTCGTTTGTATTAAAGAGAACAAATCAATCTATTTAGCTGTATACTGAATAGAAAACCCCCACAAAATTCGTGTAGAACAATCCAATCTCTATACTGAATAAAACAAACTCAAAATTTTATATTAGATTAGATATTATGTGGACATAATGAAAATCTATAGCTGTATATTGAATAGGAAACACTTCAATGTAACATTCGTCTGTATTAAGTGGAACAAACAAATCTCAAAATGTAAATTCGTGTTGAAAATGTAATCCATTTTAATAAAATAAAAATGGATTATTCGTGGGTATTAAATGTAACATTGCTTAATTAGGATAGAGCAATAGAGCGTACAAACCTATATTGCACTGTTTACAAATTATTTAACAACACTATTTTGCTGTAGAAAAGAACTAAAATAAATCAAAATGTAATATTGCTATTCGCCTGCATTAAGTGAAGTTTGTTTTATAAATAGAACAACATAAAATATAAGATTGCTGTGTATTAAGTTTAATGAATACAAAAATGAAATAATCACGTGTATTAAAAGGAACTAATCAATCTGTATAGACAAATGTTCGTGTATATTAATTGGAACAAATAAACCTTTATATCTCTATAGCAAATAAAACAAATACTAAATGTAATATTCGTGAGTACTAAGTGAAATAAATCAAACTCTATGGCGGTATACTCAAAAGAAATAACACAAAATGTTTTATTCGTTTGTATTAAGTGGACCAAATGAATATCTATATATACATTGAATAGAAAAACTTGAATGTAACATTCGTCTGTATTAAGTGGAACATACAAATCTTAAAATGTAATTAGTGTTGAAACATTCTAATCCATTTTAATAAAATCAAAATGGAATATTGCACTGTTTACAAATTATTATCAAAACAAAAAATAATATGTCCTTGCATTCAGTAGAAATAATCAAACTAAAAAAATACATAATGTAATATTGAGGTGCTTTAGAGTAAATCAATCTCTTTAGCTGAATAGAAAAAAGCACTCAAAATGTAATATTCGTGTCTATGCTAATAATATGGAACTAATAAATTTCAGTTGCAATCTACCAAAATGAACGAACTCAAAACATAATATCCTTGTGTAAGAAATAAATCTCTTTAGCTATATACTGAATGGAACAAACTCAAAATCAACGGTGTTGTCGTAATACTTAAATCAAATCAATACAAAATGTACTTCATTTTAATAAAAACAAAAATGGATTATTCGGGTGTATTCAATAGAACTTAACAATCTGTATAGATGCTCAATAGAACAAACACAAACTGTAATAATCGTGTATATTAATTGGAACAAATAAATCTTTATAGCTCTGTAGCAAATAAAACAAACACTAAATGTAATATTCGTGTGTATTAACTGAAATAAATCAAACTCTTTAGCTGTATACTGAAAAGAAATAAGTCAAAATTGTTACATTCGTTTGTATTAAGTGGAGCAAACCAATGCCTATAGCAGTAGAATAGAACAAGCTGAATATGTAGTATTCGTGTGGAACAAAAAAATATCTATAGCTGCTCACAGAACAGAACAAACACAAAATGTAATATTCGTGCGTATTTACATATAGAACAAGTCAATCTCTTTATCAGTATACAAAATAGACAAAAAACTCAAAATCTAATATTAGTGTGTAATAATAAAAACAAAAATGGATTATTCGGGTGTATTCAATGGAACTAAACAAACAATATTGCTTAATTAGTATATGGCAATAGATCAAACAAAAAATATATTGCACTGATTGCAAATTATAATGAACACAAAAAATAATATGTCCTTGTATTTAGTAGAACTAATCAAACAGTTTAGCTGTATAATCAATAGAAAAAATACAAAATTTAATATTGCGGTGCTTTAATAAAACAAAATGTTTTAGTGCTATGTCATATTCGCCTGCATTAAGTGGAAATAATCAATGTGTATATATGTATACTATACAGAAGAACACATAATATAATATTGCCGTGTAATGAATTGAATGCAAACAAAAAGAAATAATTGCGTGTATTTAATGGAACTAATCAATCGGTATGTCTATATACTTCAGAGAACAAACACAAAATGTAATATTCGTGTGTATTGAGTAGAACAAATCAATCCGTTTAGCTGTAAACTGAATATAACAAACACCCTAATTCGTTGGTATTAAGGGAGACAAATGAATCTCTATAGCAGTATACGAAAAAAACAACTCTAAATTTAATATGCGTGTAAAGTAATTGGAGGAAGTAAATCTCTATACCTGTATATCAAATACAACAAACACCTAATGTAATATTTGTTTGTAATAAGTGAAACAATTCAATAGAACAAACAACAAATTCGTATGTATTAAGGGAATCATAGAACAAACACCAAATGTAACATTTTTGTGTGTTAAGTGAAACAAATGAATCTCTATAGCTCTATATTGAAAAAAAAAAATCAAAAATTTTTATACGTTTTTAATATATGTTACATATATTAAAAACAAACCTATCTCTATACATGTATACTGCAATGAACAAGCTCAAAATGTAATATTTGTGTTGAAAATGTAATTCATTTCAATGAAATCAAAATGGATATTTCGTGTGTATTAAATGTAACTAAACAAAAATATATTGCACTGTTTACAAGTTATTATCAACACAAAAAATAGCATGACCTTGCATCAAGTAGAAATAATCAAACAGTTTTGCTGTAAACAAAATATGGAATATTGCTTAAATAAAACAAAATGGACTATTGCTTAAATAAAACAAAATGTAATAATGATATTCGCCAGCATTCAGTTTAACTAATCAATTTGTATAATAGAACAACACAAAATACAGCATTGGTCGGTAATAAGTTTAATGAATACAAAGTGAAATAATCTCGTGCATTAAAGGGAACTAATCAATCTGTATAGATGTATACTAAATAGAACAAACACAAAATTGTAATATTAGTGCATATTAAGTGGAACAAATAAAACAAACACCAAAATTAATACTTAATAGAACTAAAACCAAATGTAATATTCGTTTGTTTTAAGTGAAACAAATAATTCTATAGAGTTTAATTGAGGGAGGGGGGAATGAAATAATCGCGTGTGTAAAATTGAACTAATCAATATCTATAAACATAAAGTTAATAGAATAAAAACAAAATGTAATATCCATGTACATGTAGTAAATAGAACAAATCAAACTCTATAGCTCTATACTGAAAACAAAATATTCAAAATGGTGTATTCGTTTGTATTAAAGAGAACAAATCAATCTATTTAGCTGTATACTGAATAGAAAACCCCCACAAAATTCGTGTAGAACAATCCAATCTCTATACTGAATAAAACAAACTCAAAATTTTATATTAGATTAGATATTATGTGGACATAATGAAAATCTATAGCTGTATATTGAATAGGAAACACTTCAATGTAACATTCGTCTGTATTAAGTGGAACAAACAAATCTCAAAATGTAAATTCGTGTTGAAAATGTAATCCATTTTAATAAAATAAAAATGGATTATTCGTGGGTATTAAATGTAACATTGCTTAATTAGGATAGAGCAATAGAGCGTACAAACCTATATTGCACTGTTTACAAATTATTTAACAACACTATTTTGCTGTAGAAAAGAACTAAAATAAATCAAAATGTAATATTGCTATTCGCCTGCATTAAGTGAAGTTTGTTTTATAAATAGAACAACATAAAATATAAGATTGCTGTGTATTAAGTTTAATGAATACAAAAATGAAATAATCACGTGTATTAAAAGGAACTAATCAATCTGTATAGACAAATGTTCGTGTATATTAATTGGAACAAATAAACCTTTATATCTCTATAGCAAATAAAACAAATACTAAATGTAATATTCGTGAGTACTAAGTGAAATAAATCAAACTCTATGGCGGTATACTCAAAAGAAATAACACAAAATGTTTTATTCGTTTGTATTAAGTGGACCAAATGAATATCTATATATACATTGAATAGAAAAACTTGAATGTAACATTCGTCTGTATTAAGTGGAACATACAAATCTTAAAATGTAATTAGTGTTGAAACATTCTAATCCATTTTAATAAAATCAAAATGGAATATTGCACTGTTTACAAATTATTATCAAAACAAAAAATAATATGTCCTTGCATTCAGTAGAAATAATCAAACTAAAAAAATACATAATGTAATATTGAGGTGCTTTAGAGTAAATCAATCTCTTTAGCTGAATAGAAAAAAAACACTCAAAATGTAATATTCGTGTCTATGCTAATAATATGGAACTAATAAATCTCAGTTGCAATCTACCAAAATGAACGAACTCAAAACATAATATCCTTGTGTAAGAAATAAATCTCTTTAGCTATATACTGAATGGAACAAAC
The DNA here is from genome assembly GCA_029582155.1 of Panopea generosa. Lineage (NCBI taxonomy): Eukaryota > Metazoa > Mollusca > Bivalvia > Adapedonta > Hiatellidae > Panopea > Panopea generosa. The sequence continues at coordinate 26,033,035 of CM055900.1, forward strand.
TCAAAATCAACGGTGTTGTCGTAATACTTAAATCAAATCAATACAAAATGTACTTCATTTTAATAAAAACAAAAATGGATTATTCGGGTGTATTCAATAGAACTTAACAATCTGTATAGATGCTCAATAGAACAAACACAAACTGTAATAATCGTGTATATTAATTGGAACAAATAAATCTTTATAGCTCTGTAGCAAATAAAACAAACACTAAATGTAATATTCGTGTGTATTAACTGAAATAAATCAAACTCTTTAGCTGTATACTGAAAAGAAATAAGTCAAAATTGTTACATTCGTTTGTATTAAGTGGAGCAAACCAATGCCTATAGCAGTAGAATAGAACAAGCTGAATATGTAGTATTCGTGTGGAACAAAAAAAATATCTATAGCTGCTCACAGAACAGAACAAACACAAAATGTAATATTCGTGCGTATTTACATATAGAACAAGTCAATCTCTTTATCAGTATACAAAATAGACAAAAAACTCAAAATCTAATATTAGTGTGTAATAATAAAAACAAAAATGGATTATTCGGGTGTATTCAATGGAACTAAACAAACAATATTGCTTAATTAGTATATGGCAATAGATCAAACAAAAAATATATTGCACTGATTGCAAATTATAATGAACACAAAAAATAATATGTCCTTGTATTTAGTAGAACTAATCAAACAGTTTAGCTGTATAATCAATAGAAAAAATACAAAATTTAATATTGCGGTGCTTTAATAAAACAAAATGTTTTAGTGCTATGTCATATTCGCCTGCATTAAGTGGAAATAATCAATGTGTATATATGTATACTATACAGAAGAACACATAATATAATATTGCCGTGTAATGAATTGAATGCAAACAAAAAGAAATAATTGCGTGTATTTAATGGAACTAATCAATCGGTATGTCTATATACTTCAGAGAACAAACACAAAATGTAATATTCGTGTGTATTGAGTAGAACAAATCAATCCGTTTAGCTGTAAACTGAATATAACAAACACCCTAATTCGTTGGTATTAAGGGAGACAAATGAATCTCTATAGCAGTATACAAAAAAAACAACTCTAAATTTAATATGCGTGTGAAGTAATTGGAGGAAGTAAATCTCTATACCTGTATATCAAATACAACAAACACCTAATGTAATATTTGTTTGTAATAAGTGAAACAATTCAATAGAACAAACAACAAATTCGTATGTATTAAGGGAATCATAGAACAAACACCAAATGTAACATTTTTGTGTGTTAAGTGAAACAAATGAATCTCTATAGCTCTATATTGAAAAAAAAAATCAAAAATTTTTATACGTTTTTAATATATGTTACATATATTAAAAACAAACCTATCTCTATACATGTATACTGCAATGAACAAGCTCAAAATGTAATATTTGTGTTGAAAATGTAATTCATTTCAATGAAATCAAAATGGATATTTCGTGTGTATTAAATGTAACTAAACAAAAATATATTGCACTGTTTACAAGTTATTATCAACACAAAAAATAGCATGACCTTGCATCAAGTAGAAATAATCAAACAGTTTTGCTGTAAACAAAATATGGAATATTGCTTAAATAAAACAAAATGGACTATTGCTTAAATAAAACAAAATGTAATAATGATATTCGCCAGCATTCAGTTTAACTAATCAATTTGTATAATAGAACAACACAAAATACAGCATTGGTCGGTAATAAGTTTAATGAATACAAAGTGAAATAATCTCGTGCATTAAAGGGAACTAATCAATCTGTATAGATGTATACTAAATAGAACAAACACAAAATTGTAATATTAGTGCATATTAAGTGGAACAAATAAAACAAACACCAAAATTAATACTTAATAGAACTAAAACCAAATGTAATATTCGTTTGTTTTAAGTGAAACAAATAATTCTATAGAGTTTAATTGAGGGAGGGGGGAATGAAATAATCGCGTGTGTAAAATTGAACTAATCAATATCTATAAACATAAAGTTAATAGAATAAAAACAAAATGTAATATCCATGTACATGTAGTAAATAGAACAAATCAAACTCTATAGCTCTATACTGAAAACAAAATATTCAAAATGGTGTATTCGTTTGTATTAAAGAGAACAAATCAATCTATTTAGCTGTATACTGAATAGAAAACCCCCACAAAATTCGTGTAGAACAATCCAATCTCTATACTGAATAAAACAAACTCAAAATTTTATATTAGATTAGATATTATGTGGACATAATGAAAATCTATAGCTGTATATTGAATAGGAAACACTTCAATGTAACATTCGTCTGTATTAAGTGGAACAAACAAATCTCAAAATGTAAATTCGTGTTGAAAATGTAATCCATTTTAATAAAATAAAAATGGATTATTCGTGGGTATTAAATGTAACATTGCTTAATTAGGATAGAGCAATAGAGCGTACAAACCTATATTGCACTGTTTACAAATTATTTAACAACACTATTTTGCTGTAGAAAAGAACTAAAATAAATCAAAATGTAATATTGCTATTCGCCTGCATTAAGTGAAGTTTGTTTTATAAATAGAACAACATAAAATATAAGATTGCTGTGTATTAAGTTTAATGAATACAAAAATGAAATAATCACGTGTATTAAAAGGAACTAATCAATCTGTATAGACAAATGTTCGTGTATATTAATTGGAACAAATAAACCTTTATATCTCTATAGCAAATAAAACAAATACTAAATGTAATATTCGTGAGTACTAAGTGAAATAAATCAAACTCTATGGCGGTATACTCAAAAGAAATAACACAAAATGTTTTATTCGTTTGTATTAAGTGGACCAAATGAATATCTATATATACATTGAATAGAAAAACTTGAATGTAACATTCGTCTGTATTAAGTGGAACATACAAATCTTAAAATGTAATTAGTGTTGAAACATTCTAATCCATTTTAATAAAATCAAAATGGAATATTGCACTGTTTACAAATTATTATCAAAACAAAAAATAATATGTCCTTGCATTCAGTAGAAATAATCAAACTAAAAAAATACATAATGTAATATTGAGGTGCTTTAGAGTAAATCAATCTCTTTAGCTGAATAGAAAAAAAACACTCAAAATGTAATATTCGTGTCTATGCTAATAATATGGAACTAATAAATCTCAGTTGCAATCTACCAAAATGAACGAACTCAAAACATAATATCCTTGTGTAAGAAATAAATCTCTTTAGCTATATACTGAATGGAACAAACTCAAAATCAACGGTGTTGTCGTAATACTTAAATCAAATCAATACAAAATGTACTTCATTTTAATAAAAACAAAAATGGATTATTCGGGTGTATTCAATAGAACTTAACAATCTGTATAGATGCTCAATAGAACAAACACAAACTGTAATAATCGTGTATATTAATTGGAACAAATAAATCTTTATAGCTCTGTAGCAAATAAAACAAACACTAAATGTAATATTCGTGTGTATTAACTGAAATAAATCAAACTCTTTAGCTGTATGCTGAAAAGAAATAAGTCAAAATTGTTACATTCGTTTGTATTAAGTGGAGCAAACCAATGCCTATAGCAGTAGAATAGAACAAGCTGAATATGTAGTATTCGTGTGGAACAAAAAAAATATCTATAGCTGCTCACAGAACAGAACAAACACAAAATGTAATATTCGTGCGTATTTACATATAGAACAAGTCAATCTCTTTATCAGTATACAAAATAGACAAAAAACTCAAAATCTAATATTAGTGTGTAATAATAAAAACAAAAATGGATTATTCGGGTGTATTCAATGGAACTAAACAAACAATATTGCTTAATTAGTATATGGCAATAGATCAAACAAAAAATATATTGCACTGATTGCAAATTATAATGAACACAAAAAATAATATGTCCTTGTATTTAGTAGAACTAATCAAACAGTTTAGCTGTATAATCAATAGAAAAAATACAAAATTTAATATTGCGGTGCTTTAATAAAACAAAATGTTTTAGTGCTATGTCATATTCGCCTGCATTAAGTGGAAATAATCAATGTGTATATATGTATACTATACAGAAGAACACATAATATAATATTGCCGTGTAATGAATTGAATGCAAACAAAAAGAAATAATTGCGTGTATTTAATGGAACTAATCAATCGGTATGTCTATATACTTCAGAGAACAAACACAAAATGTAATATTCGTGTGTATTGAGTAGAACAAATCAATCCGTTTAGCTGTAAACTGAATATAACAAACACCCTAATTCGTTGGTATTAAGGGAGACAAATGAATCTCTATAGCAGTATACAAAAAAAACAACTCTAAATTTAATATGCGTGTGAAGTAATTGGAGGAAGTAAATCTCTATACCTGTATATCAAATACAACAAACACCTAATGTAATATTTGTTTGTAATAAGTGAAACAATTCAATAGAACAAACAACAAATTCGTATGTATTAAGGGAATCATAGAACAAACACCAAATGTAACATTTTTGTGTGTTAAGTGAAACAAATGAATCTCTATAGCTCTATATTGAAAAAAAAAATCAAAAATTTTTATACGTTTTTAATATATGTTACATATATTAAAAACAAACCTATCTCTATACATGTATACTGCAATGAACAAGCTCAAAATGTAATATTTGTGTTGAAAATGTAATTCATTTCAATGAAATCAAAATGGATATTTCGTGTGTATTAAATGTAACTAAACAAAAATATATTGCACTGTTTACAAGTTATTATCAACACAAAAAATAGCATGACCTTGCATCAAGTAGAAATAATCAAACAGTTTTGCTGTAAACAAAATATGGAATATTGCTTAAATAAAACAAAATGTAATAATGATATTCGCCAGCATTCAGTTTAACTAATCAATTTGTATAATAGAACAACACAAAATACAGCATTGGTCGGTAATAAGTTTAATGAATACAAAGTGAAATAATCTCGTGCATCAAAGGGAACTAATCAATCTGTATAGATGTATACTAAATAGAACAACACAAAATTGTAATATTAGTGCATATTAAGGAGGAATATACCTTTTAAATTATTTTCGAAATCAGTGGCATATTTGGTATGTTATGAAACTAAAAGTAATTTCCAATTTGAATATGTTTTTTTTTCTGCGGTAAATATAACACTTCTTTACCAATGACGTCGTAAACATGGCCATGTTTGGTCTTTCTGACGTCCCGATTTATAGCAGCAAAATCGCGTATTTGTCGACTTCAGTCAAGTTATACCGAATGTACAGAATCGAAACACTTATCACCACGTACACATTCAACGGATATATGAATTTACATATGCATTAATTACGACGAACGCCAAATTCTGAAAAAAATTAGCGAAAAACGGAAATTATTATTTTCTCGATTTTTTCGAAAAAAATGCTTCAAATCAAAATTACCAAAAAACAAACCGAGCGATTTTGGAATAATTTTTATTTGATTTCTAACACTATGCTTCACAGTGATTGTGAGCTTTTTAGAACAATTGACAAACTAGATTTTTTTTTATTTTTAATCATTTAACCCCACCCTACGTCAAAAAAGACGTCAACATATTACATAATTCTTTGCGTTTTCCATAAGATGGTTGGCGGTTGATTAAGGTTAAAATATTTTCTAAATCAGTGGTTCAATTAGTATATTATGAAACTAGAAGTAATTTCCAATGTGAATATGTATTTTTTGCAGCGGTCAATAGAATATATATTTATATGTGACGTCGTAAACATGGCCATGTTCAGCCTTTTTGACGTCCCAATGTATAGCAGCCAAATCGCATATTTTTCGACCTCAGTTGAGTTATTCCTAATACACAGAATATAAACATATATCACCATGTACACATTTGACGGATGTATGGATTTACAAATGCAAAAATTATGACGAACCCCACATTTTGAAAATACTAGCGAAAAACGGAAACTATTTTTTCTCGATTTTTTTCGAAAAACGGCTTCAAATCAAAATTACCACAAAACAAATCAAGCGAATTTTGCATAATTTTTATATGATTTTATACTATATATTGTACAATTATTGTGAGATTTTTAGAAAAATTGACAAACTAGATGTTTTATGATATTCAATTACTTAACCCTACCCTACGTCAAAAAAACGCTTTAAAGCAAACGTCAACGTCGGCATAGCGCATGAGGTATACGTTTTGTGATAATTAAACAAGTTTGTTCTTACCATTACATTAGTTTTTTTGTACACACAAGTTATATATACTTCTGCTGTTTAATAGCAACCAATTTGTTTATAGCATTTATGATAGCTTGTCTGTTTGGTGCACGTACAAAACCGTCATTTTTTTTTCACTTACAGGGAACTGGATTCCAAAACAATATTCTCATTTCTGACTAGCTCCACGACTGCTAGTGAAATGTGGACATCACGGTTGTCAATTATTAGAACAACAGGTCTGGCCTTTCTAAAGTTCGGAGCAAACTGTTCAGTACACATTCATAAAATGAGCTTGAAACAATACCAACTATAGCAGTGAAAAGCCACCCTTCCACCCAGCCCCATGCTCCTACGTACGTTCAATGACAATAAACATGTACCTGGATCGTGGCTTTTCACTGCTCATCATAGACGGTATTGTTTCAAGCCCATTTTATGTATGTGTAACAGTTTGCTCCGAATTTTAGAAAGGCCAGACCTCTTGTTCTAATAATTGACAACCGTGATGTCCACATTTCACTAGCAGTAGTGGAGCTAGTCAGAAATAAGAATATTGTTTTGGAATCCAGTTCCCTGTAAGTGAAAAAAAAAATGACGGTTTTGTACGTACACCAAACAGACACGCTATCATAAATGCTATAGACAAATTAGTTGCCACTAAACAGTAGAAGTATATATAACTAGTGTGCACAAAATACTAATATAATGGTAAGAACAAACTTGTTTAATTATCACAAAACGTATACCTCATGCGCTATACCGACGTTGACGTTTGCATTAAAGCGTTTTTAGACGTAGGGTAGGGTTAAATAATTGAATATCATAAAAAATCTAGTTTGTCAATTTTTCTAAAAATCTCACGATTATTGTACACTATATAGTATGAAAACATATAAATATTATGTAAAATTCGCTTGATTTGATATTTGGTAATTTTGATTTGAAGCCGTTTTTACGAAAAAATTGAGAGAAAAAATAGTTTCCGTTTTTCGCTAGTATTTTCAAAATGTGGCGTTCGTCATAATTTTTGAATCTTAAAATGTATACATCCATCAAATGTGTACATGGTGATATATGTTTATATTCTGTGTATTAGGAATAGCTCAACTGAGGTCGAAAAAATACGCGATTTTGCTGCTATACATTGGGACGTCAAAAAGGCTGAACATGGCCATGATTACGACGTCACATATAAATATATATTCTATTGACCGCTGCAAAAAATACATATTCACATTGGAAATTTCTTTTAGTTTCATAATATACTAATTGAACCACTGATTTAGAAAATAATTTAACATTAATCAACTGCCGAAAATCGTATGGAAAACGTGTAGAATTATGCAATATGTTGACGTCTTTTTTGACGTAGGGTGGGGTTAAATAATTAAAAATAAAAAAAAATCTAGTTTGTCAATTGTTCTAAAAATCTCACAATCACTGTGAAGCATATTGTTAGAAATCAAATAAAAATTATTCCAAAATCGCTCGGTTTGTTTTTTGGTAAATTTGATTTGAAGCATTTTTTTCGAAAAAATCGAGAAAATAATAATTTCCGTTTTTCGCTAATATTTTCAAAATGTGGCATTCGTCGTAATTTTTGCATCTGTAAATTCATATATCCGTTGAATGTGTTCGTGGTGATAAGTGTTTCGATTCTGTACATTCGGTATAACTTGATTGAAGTCGACAAATACGCGATTTTGCTGCTATAAATCGGGACGTCAAAAAGACCAAACATGGCCATGTTTACGACGTCATTGGTAAAGAAGTGTTATATTTACCGCAGAAAAAAAAAGCATTTTCAAATTGGAAATTACTTCTAGTTTCATAACATACCAAATATTCCCTTGATTTTGAAAATAATTTAAAAGGTATATTCCTCCTTAAGTGGAACAAATAAAACAAACACCAAAATTAATACTTAATAGAACTAAAACCAAATGTAATATTCGTTTGTTTTAAGTGAAACAAATAATTCTATAGAGTTTAATTGAGGGAGGGGGGAATGAAATAATCGCGTGTATAAAATTGAACTAATCAATATCTATAAACATAAAGTTAATAGAATAAAAACAAAATGTAATATCCATGTACATGCAGTAAATAGAACAAAAATCAAACTCTATAGCTCTATACTGAAAACAAAATATTCAAAATGGTCTATTCGTTTGTATTAAAGAGAACAAATCAATCTATTTAGCTGTATACTGAATAGAAAACCCCCACAAAATTCGTGTAGAACAATCCAATCTCTATACTGAATAAAACAAACTCAAAATTTTATATTAGATTAGATATTATGTGGACATAATGAAAATCTATAGCTGTATATTGAATAGGAAACACTTCAATGTAACATTCGTCTGTATTAAGTGGAACAAACAAATCTCAAAATGTAAATTCGTGTTGAAAATGTAATCCATTTTAATAAAATAAAAATGGATTATTCGTGGGTATTAAATGTAACATTGCTTAATTAGGATAGAGCAATAGAGCGTACAAACCTATATTGCACTGTTTACAAATTATTTAACAACACTATTTTGCTGTAGAAAAGAACTAAAATAAATCAAAATGTAATATTGCTATTCGCCTGCATTAAGTGAAGTTTGTTTTATAAATAGAACAACATAAAATATAAGATTGCTGTGTATTAAGTTTAATGAATACAAAAATGAAATAATCACGTGTATTAAAAGGAACTAATCAATCTGTATAGACAAATGTTCGTGTATATTAATTGGAACAAATAAACCTTTATATCTCTATAGCAAATAAAACAAATACTAAATGTAATATTCGTGAGTACTAAGTGAAATAAATCAAACTCTATGGCGGTATACTCAAAAGAAATAACACAAAATGTTTTATTCGTTTGTATTAAGTGGACCAAATGAATATCTATATATACATTGAATAGAAAAACTTGAATGTAACATTCGTCTGTATTAAGTGGAACATACAAATCTTAAAATGTAATTAGTGTTGAAACATTCTAATCCATTTTAATAAAATCAAAATGGAATATTGCACTGTTTACAAATTATTATCAAAACAAAAAATAATATGTCCTTGCATTCAGTAGAAATAATCAAACTAAAAAAATACATAATGTTATATTGAGGTGCTTTAGAGTAAATCAATCTCTTTAGCTGAATAGAAAAAAAACACTCAAAATGTAATATTCGTGTCTATGCTAATAATATGGAACTAATAAATCTCAGTTGCAATCTACCAAAATGAACGAACTCAAAACATAATATCCTTGTGTAAGAAATAAATCTCTTTAGCTATATACTGAATGGAACAAACTCAAAATCAACGGTGTTGTCGTAATACTTAAATCAAATCAATACAAAATGTACTTCATTTTAATAAAAACAAAAATGGATTATTCGGGTGTATTCAATAGAACTTAACAATCTGTATAGATGCTCAATAGAACAAACACAAACTGTAATAATCGTGTATATTAATTGGAACAAATAAATCTTTATAGCTCTGTAGCAAATAAAACAAACACTAAATGTAATATTCGTGTGTATTAACTGAAATAAATCAAACTCTTTAGCTGTATGCTGAAAAGAAATAAGTCAAAATTGTTACATTCGTTTGTATTAAGTGGAGCAAACCAATGCCTATAGCAGTAGAATAGAACAAGCTGAATATGTAGTATTCGTGTGGAACAAAAAAAATATCTATAGCTGCTCACAGAACAGAACAAACACAAAATGTAATATTCGTGCGTATTTACATATAGAACAAGTCAATCTCTTTATCAGTATACAAAATAGACAAAAAACTCAAAATCTAATATTAGTGTGTAATAATAAAAACAAAAATGGATTATTCGGGTGTATTCAATGGAACTAAACAAACAATATTGCTTAATTAGTATATGGCAATAGATCAAACAAAAAATATATTGCACTGATTGCAAATTATAATGAACACAAAAAATAATATGTCCTTGTATTTAGTAGAACTAATCAAACAGTTTAGCTGTATAATCAATAGAAAAAATACAAAATTTAATATTGCGGTGCTTTAATAAAACAAAATGTTTTAGTGCTATGTCATATTCGCCTGCATTAAGTGGAAATAATCAATGTGTATATATGTATACTATACAGAAGAACACATAATATAATATTGCCGTGTAATGAATTGAATGCAAACAAAAAGAAATAATTGCGTGTATTTAATGGAACTAATCAATCGGTATGTCTATATACTTCAGAGAACAAACACAAAATGTAATATTCGTGTGTATTGAGTAGAACAAATCAATCCGTTTAGCTGTAAACTGAATATAACAAACACCCTAATTCGTTGGTATTAAGGGAGACAAATGAATCTCTATAGCAGTATACAAAAAAAACAACTCTAAATTTAATATGCGTGTGAAGTAATTGGAGGAAGTAAATCTCTATACCTGTATATCAAATACAACAAACACCTAATGTAATATTTGTTTGTAATAAGTGAAACAATTCAATAGAACAAACAACAAATTCGTATGTATTAAGGGAATCATAGAACAAACACCAAATGTAACATTTTTGTGTGTTAAGTGAAACAAATGAATCTCTATAGCTCTATATTGAAAAAAAAAATCAAAAATTTTTATACGTTTTTAATATATGTTACATATATTAAAAACAAACCTATCTCTATACATGTATACTGCAATGAACAAGCTCAAAATGTAATATTTGTGTTGAAAATGTAATTCATTTCAATGAAATCAAAATGGATATTTCGTGTGTATTAAATGTAACTAAACAAAAATATATTGCACTGTTTACAAGTTATTATCAACACAAAAAATAGCATGACCTTGCATCAAGTAGAAATAATCAAACAGTTTTGCTGTAAACAAAATATGGAATATTGCTTAAATAAAACAAAATGTAATAATGATATTCGCCAGCATTCAGTTTAACTAATCAATTTGTATAATAGAACAACACAAAATACAGCATTGGTCGGTAATAAGTTTAATGAATACAAAGTGAAATAATCTCGTGCATCAAAGGGAACTAATCAATCTGTATAGATGTATACTAAATAGAACAAACACAAAATTGTAATATTAGTGCATATTAAGGAGGAATATACCTTTTAAATTATTTTCGAAATCAGTGGCATATTTGGTATGTTATGAAACTAAAAGTAATTTCCAATTTGAATATGTTTTTTTTTCTGCGGTAAATATAACACTTCTTTACCAATGACGTCGTAAACATGGCCATGTTTGGTCTTTCTGACGTCCCGATTTATAGCAGCAAAATCGCGTATTTGTCGACTTCAGTCAAGTTATACCGAATGTACAGAATCGAAACACTTATCACCACGTACACATTCAACGGATATATGAATTTACATATGCATTAATTACGACGAACGCCAAATTCTGAAAAAAATTAGCGAAAAACGGAAATTATTATTTTCTCGATTTTTTCGAAAAAAATGCTTCAAATCAAAATTACCAAAAAACAAACCGAGCGATTTTGGAATAATTTTTATTTGATTTCTAACACTATGCTTCACAGTGATTGTGAGCTTTTTAGAACAATTGACAAACTAGATTTTTTTTTATTTTTAATCATTTAACCCCACCCTACGTCAAAAAAGACGTCAACATATTACATAATTCTTTGCGTTTTCCATAAGATGGTTGGCGGTTGATTAAGGTTAAAATATTTTCTAAATCAGTGGTTCAATTAGTATATTATGAAACTAGAAGTAATTTCCAATGTGAATATGTATTTTTTGCAGCGGTCAATAGAATATATATTTATATGTGACGTCGTAAACATGGCCATGTTCAGCCTTTTTGACGTCCCAATGTATAGCAGCCAAATCGCATATTTTTCGACCTCAGTTGAGTTATTCCTAATACACAGAATATAAACATATATCACCATGTACACATTTGACGGATGTATGGATTTACAAATGCAAAAATTATGACGAACCCCACATTTTGAAAATACTAGCGAAAAACGGAAACTATTTTTTCTCGATTTTTTTCGAAAAACGGCTTCAAATCAAAATTACCACAAAACAAATCAAGCGAATTTTGCATAATTTTTATATGATTTTATACTATATATTGTACAATTATTGTGAGATTTTTAGAAAAATTGACAAACTAGATGTTTTATGATATTCAATTACTTAACCCTACCCTACGTCAAAAAAACGCTTTAAAGCAAACGTCAACGTCGGCATAGCGCATGAGGTATACGTTTTGTGATAATTAAACAAGTTTGTTCTTACCATTACATTAGTTTTTTTGTACACACAAGTTATATATACTTCTGCTGTTTAATAGCAACCAATTTGTTTATAGCATTTATGATAGCTTGTCTGTTTGGTGCACGTACAAAACCGTCATTTTTTTTTCACTTACAGGGAACTGGATTCCAAAACAATATTCTCATTTCTGACTAGCTCCACGACTGCTAGTGAAATGTGGACATCACGGTTGTCAATTATTAGAACAACAGGTCTGGCCTTTCTAAAGTTCGGAGCAAACTGTTCAGTACACATTCATAAAATGAGCTTGAAACAATACCAACTATAGCAGTGAAAAGCCACCCTTCCACCCAGCCCCATGCTCCTACGTACGTTCAATGACAATAAACATGTACCTGGATCGTGGCTTTTCACTGCTCATCATAGACGGTATTGTTTCAAGCCCATTTTATGTATGTGTAACAGTTTGCTCCGAATTTTAGAAAGGCCAGACCTCTTGTTCTAATAATTGACAACCGTGATGTCCACATTTCACTAGCAGTAGTGGAGCTAGTCAGAAATAAGAATATTGTTTTGGAATCCAGTTCCCTGTAAGTGAAAAAAAAAAATGACGGTTTTGTACGTACACCAAACAGACACGCTATCATAAATGCTATAGACAAATTAGTTGCCACTAAACAGTAGAAGTATATATAACTAGTGTGCACAAAATACTAATATAATGGTAAGAACAAACTTGTTTAATTATCACAAAACGTATACCTCATGCGCTATACCGACGTTGACGTTTGCATTAAAGCGTTTTTAGACGTAGGGTAGGGTTAAATAATTGAATATCATAAAAAATCTAGTTTGTCAATTTTTCTAAAAATCTCACGATTATTGTACACTATATAGTATGAAAACATATAAATATTATGTAAAATTCGCTTGATTTGATATTTGGTAATTTTGATTTGAAGCCGTTTTTACGAAAAAATTGAGAGAAAAAATAGTTTCCGTTTTTCGCTAGTATTTTCAAAATGTGGCGTTCGTCATAATTTTTGAATCTTAAAATGTATACATCCATCAAATGTGTACATGGTGATATATGTTTATATTCTGTGTATTAGGAATAGCTCAACTGAGGTCGAAAAAATACGCGATTTTGCTGCTATACATTGGGACGTCAAAAAGGCTGAACATGGCCATGATTACGACGTCACATATAAATATATATTCTATTGACCGCTGCAAAAAATACATATTCACATTGGAAATTTCTTTTAGTTTCATAATATACTAATTGAACCACTGATTTAGAAAATAATTTAACATTAATCAACTGCCGAAAATCGTATGGAAAACGTGTAGAATTATGCAATATGTTGACGTCTTTTTTGACGTAGGGTGGGGTTAAATAATTAAAAATAAAAAAAAATCTAGTTTGTCAATTGTTCTAAAAATCTCACAATCACTGTGAAGCATATTGTTAGAAATCAAATAAAAATTATTCCAAAATCGCTCGGTTTGTTTTTTGGTAAATTTGATTTGAAGCATTTTTTTCGAAAAAATCGAGAAAATAATAATTTCCGTTTTTCGCTAATATTTTCAAAATGTGGCATTCGTCGTAATTTTTGCATCTGTAAATTCATATATCCGTTGAATGTGTTCGTGGTGATAAGTGTTTCGATTCTGTACATTCGGTATAACTTGATTGAAGTCGACAAATACGCGATTTTGCTGCTATAAATCGGGACGTCAAAAAGACCAAACATGGCCATGTTTACGACGTCATTGGTAAAGAAGTGTTATATTTACCGCAGAAAAAAAAAGGATATTCAAATTGGAAATTACTTCTAGTTTCATAACATACCAAATATTCCCTTGATTTTGAAAATAATTTAAAAGGTATATTCCTCCTTAAGTGGAACAAATAAAACAAACACCAAAATTAATACTTAATAGAACTAAAACCAAATGTAATATTCGTTTGTTTTAAGTGAAACAAATAATTCTATAGAGTTTAATTGAGGGAGGGGGGAATGAAATAATCGCGTGTATAAAATTGAACTAATCAATATCTATAAACATAAAGTTAATAGAATAAAAACAAAATGTAATATCCATGTACATGTAGTAAATAGAACAAATCAAACTCTATAGCTCTATACTGAAAACAAAATATTCAAAATGGTGTATTCGTTTGTATTAAAGAGAACAAATCAATCTATTTAGCTGTATACTGAATAGAAAACCCCCACAAAATTCGTGTAGAACAATCCAATCTCTATACTGAATAAAACAAACTCAAAATTTTATATTAGATTAGATATTATGTGGACATAATGAAAATCTATAGCTGTATATTGAATAGGAAACACTTCAATGTAACATTCGTCTGTATTAAGTGGAACAAACAAATCTCAAAATGTAAATTCGTGTTGAAAATGTAATCCATTTTAATAAAATAAAAATGGATTATTCGTGGGTATTAAATGTAACATTGCTTAATTAGGATAGAGCAATAGAGCGTACAAACCTATATTGCACTGTTTACAAATTATTTAACAACACTATTTTGCTGTAGAAAAGAACTAAAATAAATCAAAATGTAATATTGCTATTCGCCTGCATTAAGTGAAGTTTGTTTTATAAATAGAACAACATAAAATAT
This sequence comes from Panopea generosa, assembly GCA_029582155.1. NCBI lineage: Eukaryota > Metazoa > Mollusca > Bivalvia > Adapedonta > Hiatellidae > Panopea > Panopea generosa. Next base: position 26,048,170 of record CM055900.1, read on the forward strand.
AAGATTGCTGTGTATTAAGTTTAATGAATACAAAAATGAAATAATCACGTGTATTAAAAGGAACTAATCAATCTGTATAGACAAATGTTCGTGTATATTAATTGGAACAAATAAACCTTTATATCTCTATAGCAAATAAAACAAATACTAAATGTAATATTCGTGAGTACTAAGTGAAATAAATCAAACTCTATGGCGGTATACTCAAAAGAAATAACACAAAATGTTTTATTCGTTTGTATTAAGTGGACCAAATGAATATCTATATATACATTGAATAGAAAAACTTGAATGTAACATTCGTCTGTATTAAGTGGAACATACAAATCTTAAAATGTAATTAGTGTTGAAACATTCTAATCCATTTTAATAAAATCAAAATGGAATATTGCACTGTTTACAAATTATTATCAAAACAAAAAATAATATGTCCTTGCATTCAGTAGAAATAATCAAACTAAAAAAATACATAATGTAATATTGAGGTGCTTTAGAGTAAATCAATCTCTTTAGCTGAATAGAAAAAAAACACTCAAAATGTAATATTCGTGTCTATGCTAATAATATGGAACTAATAAATCTCAGTTGCAATCTACCAAAATGAACGAACTCAAAACATAATATCCTTGTGTAAGAAATAAATCTCTTTAGCTATATACTGAATGGAACAAACTCAAAATCAACGGTGTTGTCGTAATACTTAAATCAAATCAATACAAAATGTACTTCATTTTAATAAAAACAAAAATGGATTATTCGGGTGTATTCAATAGAACTTAACAATCTGTATAGATGCTCAATAGAACAAACACAAACTGTAATAATCGTGTATATTAATTGGAACAAATAAATCTTTATAGCTCTGTAGCAAATAAAACAAACACTAAATGTAATATTCGTGTGTATTAACTGAAATAAATCAAACTCTTTAGCTGTATAGCTGAAAAGAAATAAGTCAAAATTGTTACATTCGTTTGTATTAAGTGGAGCAAACCAATGCCTATAGCAGTAGAATAGAACAAGCTGAATATGTAGTATTCGTGTGGAACAAAAAAAATATCTATAGCTGCTCACAGAACAGAACAAACACAAAATGTAATATTCGTGCGTATTTACATATAGAACAAGTCAATCTCTTTATCAGTATACAAAATAGACAAAAAACTCAAAATCTAATATTAGTGTGTAATAATAAAAACAAAAATGGATTATTCGGGTGTATTCAATGGAACTAAACAAACAATATTGCTTAATTAGTATATGGCAATAGATCAAACAAAAAATATATTGCACTGATTGCAAATTATAATGAACACAAAAAATAATATGTCCTTGTATTTAGTAGAACTAATCAAACAGTTTAGCTGTATAATCAATAGAAAAAATACAAAATTTAATATTGCGGTGCTTTAATAAAACAAAATGTTTTAGTGCTATGTCATATTCGCCTGCATTAAGTGGAAATAATCAATGTGTATATATGTATACTATACAGAAGAACACATAATATAATATTGCCGTGTAATGAATTGAATGCAAACAAAAAGAAATAATTGCGTGTATTTAATGGAACTAATCAATCGGTATGTCTATATACTTCAGAGAACAAACACAAAATGTAATATTCGTGTGTATTGAGTAGAACAAATCAATCCGTTTAGCTGTAAACTGAATATAACAAACACCCTAATTCGTTGGTATTAAGGGAGACAAATGAATCTCTATAGCAGTATACAAAAAAAACAACTCTAAATTTAATATGCGTGTGAAGTAATTGGAGGAAGTAAATCTCTATACCTGTATATCAAATACAACAAACACCTAATGTAATATTTGTTTGTAATAAGTGAAACAATTCAATAGAACAAACAACAAATTCGTATGTATTAAGGGAATCATAGAACAAACACCAAATGTAACATTTTTGTGTGTTAAGTGAAACAAATGAATCTCTATAGCTCTATATTGAAAAAAAAAATCAAAAATTTTTATACGTTTTTAATATATGTTACATATATTAAAAACAAACCTATCTCTATACATGTATACTGCAATGAACAAGCTCAAAATGTAATATTTGTGTTGAAAATGTAATTCATTTCAATGAAATCAAAATGGATATTTCGTGTGTATTAAATGTAACTAAACAAAAATATATTGCACTGTTTACAAGTTATTATCAACACAAAAAATAGCATGACCTTGCATCAAGTAGAAATAATCAAACAGTTTTGCTGTAAAAAAAATATGGAATATTGCTTAAATAAAACAAAATGTAATAATGATATTCGCCAGCATTCAGTTTAACTAATCAATTTGTATAATAGAACAACACAAAATACAGCATTGGTCGGTAATAAGTTTAATGAATACAAAGTGAAATAATCTCGTGCATTAAAGGGAACTAATCAATCTGTATAGATGTATACTAAATAGAACAAACACAAAATTGTAATATTAGTGCATATTAAGGAGGAATATACCTTTTAAATTATTTTCGAAATCAGTGGCATATTTGGTATGTTATGAAACTAAAAGTAATTTCCAATTTGAATATGTTTTTTTTTCTGCAGTAAATATAACACTTCTTTACCAATGACGTCGTAAACATGGCCATGTTTGGTCTTTCTGACGTCCCGATTTATAGCAGCAAAATCGCGTATTTGTCGACTTCAGTCAAGTTATACCGAATGTACAGAATCGAAACACTTATCACCACGTACACATTCAACGGATATATGAATTTACATATGCATTAATTACGACGAACGCCAAATTCTGAAAAAAATTAGCGAAAAACGGAAATTATTATTTTCTCGATTTTTTCGAAAAAAATGCTTCAAATCAAAATTACCAAAAAACAAACCGAGCGATTTTGGAATAATTTTTATTTGATTTCTAACACTATGCTTCACAGTGATTGTGAGCTTTTTAGAACAATTGACAAACTAGATTTATTTTTATTTTTAATCATTTAACCCCACCCTACGTCAAAAAAGACGTCAACATATTACATAATTCTTTGCGTTTTCCATAAGATGGTTGGCGGTTGATTAAGGTTAAAATATTTTCTAAATCAGTGGTTCAATTAGTATATTATGAAACTAGAAGTAATTTCCAATGTGAATATGTATTTTTTGCAGCGGTCAATAGAATATATATTTATATGTGACGTCGTAAACATGGCCATGTTCAGCCTTTTTGACGTCCCAATGTATAGCAGCCAAATCGCATATTTTTCGACCTCAGTTGAGTTATTCCTAATACACAGAATATAAACATATATCACTTTGTACACATTTGACGGATGTATGGATTTACAAATGCAAAAATTACGACGAACCCCACATTTTGAAAATACTAGCGAAAAACGGAAACTATTTTTTCTCGATTTTATTCGAAAAACGGCTTCAAATCAAAATTACCACAAAACAAATCAAGCGAATTTTGCATAATTTTTATATGATTTTATACTATATATTGTACAATTATTGTGAGATTTTTAGAAAAATTGACAAACTAGATGTTTTATGATATTCAATTACTTAACCCTACCCTACGTCAAAAAAACGCTTTAAAGCAAACGTCAACGTCGGCATAGCGCATGAGGTATACGTTTTGTGATAATTTAACAAGTTTGTTCTTACCATTACATTAGTTTTTTTGTACACACAAGTTATATATACTTCTGCTGTTTAATAGCAACCAATTTGTTTATAGCATTTATGATAGCTTGTCTGTTTGGTGCACGTACAAAACCGTCATTTTTTTTTCACTTACAGGGAACTGGATTCCAAAACAATATTCTCATTTCTGACTAGCTCCACGACTGCTAGTGAAATGTGGACATCACGGTTGTCAATTATTAGAACAACAGGTCTGGCCTTTCTAAAGTTCGGAGCAAAATGTTCAGTACACATTCATAAAATGAGCTTGAAACAATACCAACTATAGCAGTGAAAAGCCACCCTTCCACCCAGCCCCATGCTCCTACGTACGTTCAATGACAATAAACATGTACCTGGATCGTGGCTTTTCACTGCTCATCATAGACGGTATTGTTTCAAGCCCATTTTATGTATGTGTAACAGTTTGCTCCGAATTTTAGAAAGGCCAGACCTCTTGTTCTAATAATTGACAACCGTGATGTCCACATTTCACTAGCAGTAGTGGAGCTAGTCAGAAATAAGAATATTGTTTTGGAATCCAGTTCCCTGTAAGTGAAAAAAAAAATGACGGTTTTGTACGTACACCAAACAGACACGCTATCATAAATGCTATAGACAAATTAGTTGCCACTAAACAGTAGAAGTATATATAACTAGTGTGCACAAAATACTAATATAATGGTAAGAACAAACTTGTTTAATTATCACAAAACGTATACCTCATGCGCTATACCGACGTTGACGTTTGCATTAAAGCGTTTTTAGACGTAGGGTAGGGTTAAATAATTGAATATCATAAAAAATCTAGTTTGTCAATTTTTCTAAAAATCTCACGATTATTGTACAATATATAGTATGAAAACATATAAAAATTATGTAAAATTCGCTTGATTTGATATTTGGTAATTTTGATTTGAAGCCGTTTTTACGAAAAAATTGAGAGAAAAAATAGTTTCCGTTTTTCGCTAGTATTTTCAAAATGTGGCGTTCGTCATAATTTTTGAATCTGAAAATGTATACATCCATCAAATGTGTACATGGTGATATATGTTTATATTCTGTGTATTAGGAATAGCTCAACTGAGGTCGAAAAAATACGCGATTTTGCTGCTATACATTGGGACGTCAAAAAGGCTGAACATGGCCATGATTACGACGTCACATATAAATATATATTCAATTGACCGCTGCAAAAAATACATATTCACATTGGAAATTTCTTTTAGTTTCATAATATACTAATTGAACCACTGATTTAGAAAATAATTTAACATTAATCAACTGCCGAAAATCGTATGGAAAACGTGTAGAATTATGCAATATGTTGACGTCTTTTTTGACGTAGGGTGGGGTTAAATAATTAAAAATAAAAAAAAATCTAGTTTGTCAATTGTTCTAAAAATCTCACAATCACTATGAAGCATAGTGTTAGAAATCAAATAAAAATTATTCCAAAATCGCTCGGTTTGTTTTTTGGTAAATTTGATTTGAAGCATTTTTTTCGAAAAAATCGAGAAAATAATAATTTCCGTTTTTCGCTAATATTTTCAAAATGTGGCATTCGTCGTAATTTTTGCATCTGTAAATTCATATATCCGTTGAATGTGTTCGTGGTGATAAGTGTTTCGATTCTGTACATTCGGTATAACTTGATTGAAGTCGACAAATACGCGATTTTGCTGCTATAAATCGGGACGTCAAAAAGACCAAACATGGCCATGTTTACGACGTCATTGGTAAAGAAGTGTTATATTTACCGCAGAAAAAAAAAGGATATTCAAATTGGAACTAATCAATCTGTATAGATGTATACTAAATAGAACAAACACAAAATTGTAATATTAGTGCATATTAAGTGGAACAAATAAAACAAACACCAAAATTAATACTTAATAGAACTAAAACCAAATGTAATATTCGTTTGTTTTAAGTGAAACAAATAATTCTATAGAGTTTAATTGAGGGAGGGGGGAATGAAATAATCGCGTGTGTAAAATTGAACTAATCAATATCTATAAACATAAAGTTAATAGAATAAAACAAAATGTAATATCCATGTACATGTAGTAAATAGAACAAATCAAACTCTATAGCTCTATACTGAAAACAAAATATTCAAAATGGTGTATTCGTTTGTATTAAAGAGAACAAATCAATCTATTTAGCTGTATACTGAATAGAAAACCCCCACAAAATTCGTGTAGAACAATCCAATCTCTATACTGAATAAAACAAACTCAAAATTTTATATTAGATTAGATATTATGTGGACATAATGAAAATCTATAGCTGTATATTGAATAGGAAACACTTCAATGTAACATTCGTCTGTATTAAGTGGAACAAACAAATCTCAAAATGTAAATTCGTGTTGAAAATGTAATCCATTTTAATAAAATAAAAATGGATTATTCGTGGGTATTAAATGTAACATTGCTTAATTAGGATAGAGCAATAGAGCGTACAAACCTATATTGCACTGTTTACAAATTATTTAACAACACTATTTTGCTGTAGAAAAGAACTAAAATAAATCAAAATGTAATATTGCTATTCGCCTGCATTAAGTGAAGTTTGTTTTATAAATAGAACAACATAAAATATAAGATTGCTGTGTATTAAGTTTAATGAATACAAAAATGAAATAATCACGTGTATTAAAAGGAACTAATCAATCTGTATAGACAAATGTTCGTGTATATTAATTGGAACAAATAAACCTTTATATCTCTATAGCAAATAAAACAAATACTAAATGTAATATTCGTGAGTACTAAGTGAAATAAATCAAACTCTATGGCGGTATACTCAAAAGAAATAACACAAAATGTTTTATTCGTTTGTATTAAGTGGACCAAATGAATATCTATATATACATTGAATAGAAAAACTTGAATGTAACATTCGTCTGTATTAAGTGGAACATACAAATCTTAAAATGTAATTAGTGTTGAAACATTCTAATCCATTTTAATAAAATCAAAATGGAATATTGCACTGTTTACAAATTATTATCAAAACAAAAAATAATATGTCCTTGCATTCAGTAGAAATAATCAAACTAAAAAAATACATAATGTTAATATTGAGGTGCTTTAGAGTAAATCAATCTCTTTAGCTGAATAGAAAAAAAACACTCAAAATGTAATATTCGTGTCTATGCTAATAATATGGAACTAATAAATCTCAGTTGCAATCTACCAAAATGAACGAACTCAAAACATAATATCCTTGTGTAAGAAATAAATCTCTTTAGCTATATACTGAATGGAACAAACTCAAAATCAACGGTGTTGTCGTAATACTTAAATCAAATCAATACAAAATGTACTTCATTTTAATAAAAACAAAAATGGATTATTCGGGTGTATTCAATAGAACTTAACAATCTGTATAGATGCTCAATAGAACAAACACAAACTGTAATAATCGTGTATATTAATTGGAACAAATAAATCTTTATAGCTCTGTAGCAAATAAAACAAACACTAAATGTAATATTCGTGTGTATTAACTGAAATAAATCAAACTCTTTAGCTGTATACTGAAAAGAAATAAGTCAAAATTGTTACATTCGTTTGTATTAAGTGGAGCAAACCAATGCCTATAGCAGTAGAATAGAACAAGCTGAATATGTAGTATTCGTGTGGAACAAAAAAAATATCTATAGCTGCTCACAGAACAGAACAAACACAAAATGTAATATTCGTGCGTATTTACATATAGAACAAGTCAATCTCTTTATCAGTATACAAAATAGACAAAAAACTCAAAATCTAATATTAGTGTGTAATAATAAAAACAAAAATGGATTATTCGGGTGTATTCAATGGAACTAAACAAACAATATTGCTTAATTAGTATATGGCAATAGATCAAACAAAAAATATATTGCACTGATTGCAAATTATAATGAACACAAAAAATAATATGTCCTTGTATTTAGTAGAACTAATCAAACAGTTTAGCTGTATAATCAATAGAAAAAATACAAAATTTAATATTGCGGTGCTTTAATAAAACAAAATGTTTTAGTGCTATGTCATATTCGCCTGCATTAAGTGGAAATAATCAATGTGTATATATGTATACTATACAGAAGAACACATAATATAATATTGCCGTGTAATGAATTGAATGCAAACAAAAAGAAATAATTGCGTGTATTTAATGGAACTAATCAATCGGTATGTCTATATACTTCAGAGAACAAACACAAAATGTAATATTCGTGTGTATTGAGTAGAACAAATCAATCCGTTTAGCTGTAAACTGAATATAACAAACACCCTAATTCGTTGGTATTAAGGGAGACAAATGAATCTCTATAGCAGTATACAAAAAAAACAACTCTAAATTTAATATGCGTGTGAAGTAATTGGAGGAAGTAAATCTCTATACCTGTATATCAAATACAACAAACACCTAATGTAATATTTGTTTGTAATAAGTGAAACAATTCAATAGAACAAACAACAAATTCGTATGTATTAAGGGAATCATAGAACAAACACCAAATGTAACATTTTTGTGTGTTAAGTGAAACAAATGAATCTCTATAGCTCTATATTGAAAAAAAAAATCAAAAATTTTTATACGTTTTTAATATATGTTACATATATTAAAAACAAACCTATCTCTATACATGTATACTGCAATGAACAAGCTCAAAATGTAATATTTGTGTTGAAAATGTAATTCATTTCAATGAAATCAAAATGGATATTTCGTGTGTATTAAATGTAACTAAACAAAAATATATTGCACTGTTTACAAGTTATTATCAACACAAAAAATAGCATGACCTTGCATCAAGTAGAAATAATCAAACAGTTTTGCTGTAAACAAAATATGGAATATTGCTTAAATAAAACAAAATGTAATAATGATATTCGCCAGCATTCAGTTTAACTAATCAATTTGTATAATAGAACAACACAAAATACAGCATTGGTCGGTAATAAGTTTAATGAATACAAAGTGAAATAATCTCGTGCATTAAAGGGAACTAATCAATCTGTATAGATGTATACTAAATAGAACAAACACAAAATTGTAATATTAGTGCATATTAAGTGGAACAAATAAAACAAACACCAAAATTAATACTTAATAGAACTAAAACCAAATGTAATATTCGTTTGTTTTAAGTGAAACAAATAATTCTATAGAGTTTAATTGAGGGAGGGGGGAATGAAATAATCGCGTGTGTAAAATTGAACTAATCAATATCTATAAACATAAAGTTAATAGAATAAAAACAAAATGTAATATCCATGTACATGTAGTAAATAGAACAAATCAAACTCTATAGCTCTATACTGAAAACAAAATATTCAAAATGGTGTATTCGTTTGTATTAAAGAGAACAAATCAATCTATTTAGCTGTATACTGAATAGAAAACCCCCACAAAATTCGTGTAGAACAATCCAATCTCTATACTGAATAAAACAAACTCAAAATTTTATATTAGATTATATTATGTGGACATAATGAAAATCTATAGCTGTATATTGAATAGGAAACACTTCAATGTAACATTCGTCTGTATTAAGTGGAACAAACAAATCTTAAAATGTAATTCGTGTTGAAAATGTAATCCATTTTAATAAAATAAAAATGGATTATTCGTGGGTATTAAATGTAACATTGCTTAATTAGGATAGAGCAATAGAGCGTACAAACCTATATTGCACTGTTTACAAATTATTTAACAACACTATTTTGCTGTAGAAAAGAACTAAAATAAATCAAAATGTAATATTGCTATTCGCCTGCATTAAGTGGAGTTTGTTTTATAAATAGAACAACATAAAATATAAGATTGCTGTGTATTAAGTTTAATGAATACAAAAATGAAATAATCACGTGTATTAAAAGGAACTAATCAATCTGTATAGACAAATATTCGTGTATATTAATTGGAACAAATAAACCTTTATATCTCTATAGCAAATAAAACAAATACTAAATGTAATATTCGTGAGTACTAAGTGAAATAAATCAAACTCTATGGCGGTATACTCAAAAGAAATAACACAAAATGTTTTATTCGTTTGTATTAAGTGGACCAAATGAATATCTATATATACATTGAATAGAAAAACTTGAATGTAACATTCGTCTGTATTAAGTGGAACATACAAATCTTAAAATGTAATTAGTGTTGAAACATTCTAATCCATTTTAATAAAATCAAAATGGAATATTGCACTGTTTACAAATTATTATCAAAACAAAAAATAATATGTCCTTGCATTCAGTAGAAATAATCAAACTAAAAAAATACATAATGTAATATTGAGGTGCTTTAGAGTAAATCAATCTCTTTAGCTGAATAGAAAAAAAACACTCAAAATGTAATATTCGTGTCTATGCTAATAATATGGAACTAATAAATCTCAGTTGCAATCTACCAAAATGAACGAACTCAAAACATAATATCCTTGTGTAAGAAATAAATCTCTATATACTGAATGGAACAAACTCAAAATCAACGGTGTTGTCGTAATACTTAAATCAAATCAATACAAAATGTACTTCATTTTAATAAAAACAAAAATGGATTATTCGGGTGTATTCAATAGAACTTAACAATCTGTATAGATGCTCAATAGAACAAACACAAACTGTAATAATCGTGTATATTAATTGGAACAAATAAATCTTTATAGCTCTGTAGCAAATAAAACAAACACTAAATGTAATATTCGTGTGTATTAACTGAAATAAATCAAACTCTTTAGCTGTATACTGAAAAGAAATAAGACAATTTGTTACATTCGTTTGTATTAAGTGGAGCAAACCAATGCCTATAGCAGTAGAATAGAACAAGCTGAATATGTAGTATTCGTGTGGAACAAAAACAATATCTATAGCTGCTCACAGAACAGAACAAACACAAAATGTAATATTCGTGCGTATTTACATATAGAACAAGTCAATCTCTTTATCAGTATACAAAATAGACAAAAAACTCAAAATCTAATATTAGTGTGTAATAATAAAAACAAAAATGGATTATTCGGGTGTATTCAATGGAACTAAACAAACAATATTGCTTAATTAGTATATGGCAATAGATCAAACAAAAAATATATTGCACTGATTGCAAATTATAATGAACACAAAAAATAATATGTCCTTGTATTTAGTAGAACTAATCAAACAGTTTAGCTGTATAATCAATAGAAAAAATACAAAATTTAATATTGCGGTGCTTTAATAAAACAAAATGTTTTAGTGCTATGTCATATTCGCCTGCATTAAGTGGAAATAATCAATGTGTATATATGTATACTATACAGAAGAACACATAATATAATATTGCCGTGTAATGAATTGAATGCAAACAAAAAGAAATAATTGCGTGTATTTAATGGAACTAATCAATCGGTATGTCTATATACTTCAGAGAACAAACACAAAATGTAATATTCGTGTGTATTGAGTAGAACAAATCAATCCGTTTAGCTGTAAACTGAATATAACAAACACCCTAATTCGTTGGTATTAAGGGAGACAAATGAATCTCTATAGCAGTATACAAAAAAAACAACTCTAAATTTAATATGCGTGTGAAGTAATTGGAGGAAGTAAATCTCTATACCTGTATATCAAATACAACAAACACCAAATGTAATATTTGTTTGTAATAAGTGAAACAAATCAATCTCAAAAGCTCTATACTGAAAAGAAAAAAACAAACTCAAAATGTTATATTCATGTGTATTAAGTAGAACAAATGAATCTGTTTAGCTGTGAACTGAATAGAACAAACAACAAATTCGTATGTATTAAGGGAATCATAAAACAAACACCAAATGTAATATTTTTGTGTATTCAGTGAAATAAATGAATCTCTATAGCTCTATATTGAAAAAAAAATTGAAAAGTTATATACGTTTTTAATATATGTAACTTAAACAAACCTATCTCTATACATGTATACTGCACTGAACAAGCTCAAAATGTAATATTTGTGTTGAAAATGTAATTTATTTCAATGCAATTAAAATGGATATTTCGTGTGTATTAAATGTAACTAAACAAAAATATATTGCACTGTTTACAAGTTATTATCAACACAAAAAATAGTATGACCTTGCATCAAGTAGAAATAATCAAACAGTTTTGCTGTAAAAAAAATATGGAATATTGCTTAAATAAAACAAAATGGAATATTGCTTAAATAAAACAAAATGTAATAATGATATTCGCCTGCATTCAGTTGAACTAATCAATTTGTATAATAGAACAACACAAAATACAGCATTGGTCGGTAATAATTTTAATGAATACAAAGTGAAATAATCTCGTGCATTAAAGGGAACTAATCAATCTGTATAGATGTATACTAAATAGAACAAACACAAAATTGTAATATTAGTGCATATTAAGTGGAACAAACAAATCTCCATTGCTGAATACCAAATAAAACAAACACAAAAATTAATACTTAATAGAACTAAAACCAAATGTAATATTCGTTTGTTTTAAGTGAAACAAATAATTCTATAGAGTTTAATTGGGGGAGGTTGGAATAGAATAATCGTGTGTATAAAATTGAACTAATCAATATCTATAAACATAAAGTTAATAGAATAAACACAAAATGTAATACTCATGTACATGTAGTAAATAGAACAAATCAAACTCTATAGCTCTATACTGAAAACAAAATATTCAAAATGGTGTATTCGTTTGTATTAAAGAGAACAAATCAATCTATTTAGCTGTATACTGAATAGAAAAACCCCACAAAATTCGTGTAGAACAATCCAATCTCTATACTGAATAAAACAAACTCAAAATTTTATATTAGATTTTATTATGTGGACATAATGAAAATCTATAGCTGTATACTGAATAGGAAACACTTCAATGTATCATTCGTCTGTTTTAAGTGGAACAAACAAATCTCAAAATGTAATTCGTGTTAAAAATGTAATCCATTTTAATAAAATCAAAATGGATTGTTCGTGTGTATTAAATGTAACATTACTTAATTAGGATAAAGCAATAGAGCGTACAAACTTATATTGCACTGTTTACAAATTATTGTTCAACACTATTTTGCTGTAGAAAAAAACAATGTAATATTGAGGTGCTCTCAACTAAGATAAAACAAAATGTAAAATTGCTATTCGCCTGTATTAAGTTGAATTTGTATTATAAATAGAACGACATTAAATAAAAGATTGCTGTTTATTAAGCTTAATGAATACAAAAATGAAATAATCACGTGTATTAAAATGAACTATTCAATCTGTATTAGACAAATATGCGTGTATATTAATATGAACAAATAAAGCTTGATAGCTCTATAGCGAATAAAACAAACACCAAATGTAATATTCGTGTGTATTAAGTGAAATAAATCAAACTGTATAGCGGTATACTCAAAAGAAATAACTCAAAATGGTATATTCGTTTGTATTAAGTGGACCAAATGAAAATCAATAGCTGTATATTGAATAGAAAAACTTGAATGTAACATTCGTCTGTATAAAGTGGAACAAACAAATCTCAAAATTTGATTCGTGTTGAAAATTGTAGTCCATTTTAATAAAATCAAAATGGAATATTGACTGTTTGCAAATTATTATCAAAACAAAAAATAAGATGTCCTTGCATTCAGTAGAAGTAATCAAACTATTTTGCTATAGAAAAAAAACCATAATGTAATATTGAGGTGCTCTAAGCTTAAATAAAACAAAATGTAATATTGCTTTTCGCCTGCATTAAGTGGAACTAATCAATTTGTATAGATGTACAATAAATAGAACAACATAAAATGTAATATTCTTGTATATTAATTGGAACAAATAAAGCTTCATAGCTCTGTAGCAAATAAAACGAATACCAAATGTAATATTTTTGTGTATTAAGTGAAATAAATCAAACTATATAGCGGAATACTCAAAAGAAATAACTCAAAATGTTATATTCGTTTGTATTAAGTGGACCAAATGAAAATCTATAGCTGTATATTCAATAGAAAAACTTGATCGTAACATTCGTCTGTATTAAGTGGAACAAACAAATCTCAAAATGTAATTCGTAGAACTGATCAAACTATTTTACTGTAGAAAAAAATACATAATGTAATATTGAGGTGCTCTAAGCTCATATAAAACAAAATGTAATATTGCTATTCGCCTGCATTAAGTGGAAGTAATCTTTTTGTATAGATGTATAATAAATAGAACAACATAAAATATAAGATTGCTGTGTATTATGTTTAATGAATACAAAAATGAAATAATCGCGTGTATTAAATGGGGCTAATCAATCTGTATAGATGTATACTTAATAAAACAATCACAAAATGTAATATTTGTGTATATTAACTGGATAAAATAAATCTTTATAGCTCTATAGCAAATAAAACAAACATCAAATGTATTATTCGTGTGTATTAAGTGGAACAAACCAATCTTTATAACTGTATACTGAATAGAATCACCTCAAAATGTAATATTCGTGTGTATTAAGTGGAACAAACAATTCTCTATAGTTGTATACTGTATAAAACAAACTCAAAATGTAATATTCGTGTGTATTAAGTGTAACAAACAATTCTCTATAGTTGTATACTGAATAAAACAAACTCAAAATGTAATATGTTTATGTATGAAGGGGATCAACTACATGTCTATTGATGTATAATGAACATATCAATCTCTTAAGCTGTAAACTGAATAGAACAAACACCAAATTCGTGTGGAACAAACCAATCCTGTATAGCTGTATACTGAATAAAACTGAAAATGTCATATTCGTGTGTATTAAGTAGAACAAGCAAATCTGTATAGCTGATTGATTGATTGATTGATTGATAATTTTATTTCCTCTAATTTTCAGGAGAGCACATAAATAATACAATGAAATAGATGAACAAGTACAAGTTAACATATCTATAAGAATGAACAATACATAAACATGTTACAGAAAAAATCACAATTATTATATGTACATAAATATGACTGCTATATATTCAGTTCAAATCAATTCAGTATTCTTATTCTGACAGCACAATCATCATAAATATTAATATGTCATTTAATAAAATGTAAACATATATGGATATGTTCACCTGTTCAGACTAAGAATATTATACCTCGACCACTGGATTATTAAACGTTAAATAAACACTATATATTGAGATATCGGCTCAGACAAAACGTACAAACTGATCCTAACCGATATCTCAGCATATAGCGAAATATGCTTCTGATATTCTTCTTTTATGACATTCATATAGATAACTCTGTCAAATATAATATAACATAACATGTACCTTGTTTAAACGAATCGAAAGTAAAGCAAGGTGATATTGATGACATGACAATATTTCGAGATAAAGTCAACAATTATACATGCAACAAACAGCTGCAACCAACATCACATACAACCTTCAATGATCCTATACGGATCAATTATTTATTTCAGTCCATTAAATAATGCAATAATAATCTGGAAATAGTATGATATGCATCTTGTCGAAGCGAAAACGAAAGTACAAGAAGATATAGAGACCATGCTAAGCATGTAGCCCTATTGCAATGATTATTTTGAATTAGTAAATGATAACTTTATCCATGCTCCATACACAGACATATGTTTACTAGGGCTCATACTAAATTATGTATATTCACTTTCATGTACTTCTTGTAACGAAAAGTTACTTTTCAATGTTATTTACAACTTTAATAATCTATGTACCGTTTTAAACAAAGCAAAACGACATTAAGATTTAGTTTGTACGCTTCTATGCATCACAATACAATAAATAACGCTACTTAAAGATTGTGCATGCAATAAATAGCTGCAACAAATATTTTTAGACACCATTCATCATTCCTATCAGTATCAATTATTATTTCCAAGTCATTAAAGAGTGCAAGAAGTTGCAGCCTTGGTGTTAATGCCACAAAATTTGAAAAAGCGAGAACACCGATGTATTTATACAACTTTTGCCTTAGAGAATTACGTATAGCCTCGCCACGTCAGCACTCCATAACTACGTGATGAGTTATATTACAATAAATGTGACATGTTGTAAATGTGTCATAGAATAGGCGACAAAGTAAGACGATTACGCATTGACATTGCTTGGAATATGGTGAAAACGATTTACTAAGTTGTCATATAGATGACAAAGACAAGTCATTTGCCTCAACAAAAAGAAGTCATTGAGTAGTATATCTGATTTCATGGCAATCTTGTTTTGATTGGAATGAAATGCATTGATTTTAAGCCTGACGATGTGCGTCCAGACACTTTTAGACGGAAACTGCCCAGTAATGAGAAAGTCTTCTAGTGCTTCATCGATAGAATACTTGCGAAGAATACGACTTATATCATGAAAGAATCCATTTTGGCTACCTGGGTCGTTTACGTAATGCATCAGTCTAAAGGAGAAAATATCTCTTGAGATGTGGTCGACCGAGTGCCTACATAATTGACCGGAAAATATTAGTTTACGATTGTCAATTTCACTCTCTAACGATTTACAACCAAGTAAACTAAGTGAGACACAAGTTCTAGATACTTTGCATGAACTTCAAACAGAATCTGCGGGAACGCTCCAAATTCATAAGATTTACATTTATAAGATTGTCCCAAAGTTCACACCCATATAAGGCTTTTGGAATGACTAAGCAGTTATACATCTTTAAGGAAGTAGTAGGATGCAGTCCGTGTTCGTGTATACCTGAATTTTCTAAGCTCAGAAAAGTTCTCCTGAGTATACCGCATGCATTTGTTGTATTGGATTTTTTAGACAGTGACCTGCTATACTCTATTCCAAGATGTGTATAACTATCAGTTTCCATAATTTCATTTGGACCAAGACTCCATTTTCGGTTACACTTCCTGTATTCAGATTTAGTTTCATTAAAAACAATTACACCACATTTATTTCATTTGGACCAAGACTCCATTTTCGGTTACACTTCCTGTATTCAGATTTAGTTTCATTAAAAACATTTACACCACATTTATTCTGATTATACTCATAACTCCATTTACACGAATATTGATAACAGATGTCCATCATTTTTTGGAGACCAGATTTTGAGAATGATATTAAGCCATATCATCGGCAACAGTTGGTGAACACGCATTAATATCTACCACACAAACCTTATACCTGAGAGTCCGATTTCTTCAATTGATGCATTAATGTAGGTGAGATATAGGAGCGGACTGCTAACACCGTCTTGCTTAGTACCTTGCAATATACGTACCCAGTCAGAAACATGTTCCCGGAAGACAACTTTACTTTTGATACCCTCGTACATACTAAGTATAGCTTTGAAAAGTACCGTACTGATTCCCAATTGCCATAACTTATAGAAGAGTTCGCCGTGCCACACGCGATCAAATGCCTGCCATGAATCAAGGAAGCACACATACAGTTTACTTTTATTTTTTCTTGCAAAATGTACACTTTCGCGGAATGCAAATGATGTCATTAAACAACCCACCTTTTCTTGAAAGCCGCCTTGAAGTTTACTAACTTTTGTTTGAAATTCCAGATTATCTACAATAAACTTTTCAAACAATTTCAATAAAACTGGAGATAGGGTTATAGCTCTGTAATGGTTTGGATCTTTTTTGCTTTTCTTACCACCTTTGTGAAGTGTAAAGATGGTTCCGTATTTCGTATTTTCCGGTGTATGTGAACAGTTACTTCAGGAATATTACAATTATTATGTACGTTTTTCTAAGAGAACAGTATGCTCAGTATTTTGGTTTTCAACGAATACTTTAAAATCCTTATCAAATTCAGCATTTTAACTCGGAGTATATAAACTTGTAAAGTATTTTTGCCATTTATCACACATAATTGATGGGTCTCTATAGATTTCATCATCAAATTGCATTTTAAACCCTGGCCTAGTACACGACCTATTTCGTTTAGAAATCACCAATTTCCAAAATGTATCTTTGTCACATTCTGCAGCATTGTCATTATCATTGTTTAGTTTTTGCATATAATTATTAACATCATGACTGTAGATTCTTTGAAATTGATTCTTTGCCTCTTTGTATGTGTAGTAAGACAATGAATCGGGTATTCGACCATTTTGCAACCATTGCACTCGTTTCGATTTTATATTGTAGATCGGTATTCCAATATGGTTTTTTTATATGAACAAAATTTAGACTTTGGAATTGATTGATCAGACGCTTCCAGTACAACTTTAACTAACACTTTATATACATCGTCAATTCTTTCCTTGGAATCTAAATGTCTATGCACTACTTCACACAATTTAGTATTTGTATTTAATAAGCATTCATATTCTGAAATGTTTGTATCAGATATCTTCGACCACTTTATACGCCTAGGATAATGACATTGGTCCGATACATTTTCGTAGAACCATGGTTTTTCTATCTTACAAATTACTGGTCGATGGTTTAACACATTTAGGGCATCATTGTCTAGGATTTCACATTATTTAACTGTATCAAGCTTTTCAACTGGCATAACTATGTGATCAATAAAGCTTTGACCATTAGGTGAAACATAGGTTGTATCTGCTCCCAAACAACAATCAAGTGTATTGATAGAGAAAAGGTTTTCTGATTTCATAAACATTTCCAAACAATACCCCCTATCATCTAAAGGTTTAACAAATCGAGTTGATGAAAGGTTAGCATTAATATCACCCATGATGATCACTTGCCCTTTGTTTGAGTACAAATGTACAATATGAGACAGTATTTCAATATGTTACCTATAATCATGAATGCTATGGTTTTTACTTAGCATGTATACTTGAAGTATATATAAGTAGATTTTTTTGTTTATTTCATATTGTATACCGATTATTCTATCACTATCTACAGGCAAAACAGTTATCTTTTCCCACAATGTTTATGCCACAATAAGGCCACGCCAGCGTTGCCAACTTTGCGTTTATCAGGCAGTTTTAAGTCAAAATCAGCAGTTGAATGGCTATTGTACATTGAATCAAGTCTATCAGGAAAGTGCAGGTCTTTTCAAAGAGCCAGTGCTCAAAGATGCCACAGACATCAATATGTTTATTTTTCAAGACATCACATTAGTAAGAACAGCTGGACATGATGCCCGTGGCATTCCATGTTAATATATTTAAATGTTTTATAACAGACATTAAATTGATGTGGGTTAGTCCACGGGGTACCAGTTACTTATATATGGGTTATATTCATAAACAGCTGATAGTAACAAAGTATCCTCACTCCTGGAATCACTTGGATTAGTAAGGAATCTGTCTGTTTCCTGTAAGTACTGAAGGAAAGCCACGGCCTACAAACAATACCAGGAGGCCAAAAATATGGATCCTTAAGTAAGATGACATCTGAGTTATCTTCAACATTCAGTCTAATAATGGTTGGCTTATGATCATATCGGAATATTGCAACTTTCGATACTTTCGGACCTCGTCCACGCACTAAAGCTTCAATTTTGTTTTCTATTATAGTGGATAAGAACCCGCGTATATAAAACGTTTGGTTGGCTTTCTTATGTAACCGTCAAAAATACCAAAATCATCCATTTGGTTACTAGTATTAAAGTCACCACTATGACACGATCTGTGGTCGTTTTCAGAACCACTGAGACTTTGACCAACAGGT
The DNA here is from genome assembly GCA_029582155.1 of Panopea generosa. Taxonomy (NCBI): domain Eukaryota; kingdom Metazoa; phylum Mollusca; class Bivalvia; order Adapedonta; family Hiatellidae; genus Panopea; species Panopea generosa. The sequence continues at coordinate 26,067,476 of CM055900.1, forward strand.
ATTTCGTCATGCGTGGTGTTTATGTTTGTTGTATTCTTTGGCGTCGTAGCACTAACAGTTTCAGAAAACGACACATCGAAACTTTGCCTCTGATTACAGATATCAGGAGAGGTAACAACAGTATTTAAGGGTTCAGATAATTGTGTCACTGGAGCTTTCACTGTTGCAACATTAATGTTACTCTCAGCACTGACGTTTTGCTCAACATATTGCACAGCATTAAATGTAAGAGGTGTTACAGTTCTACTGGTTTCAGTTTCATTTACATTTTCACATTTTTGTTCATATTATTTATATTTGAGTAAGCGTGATTCGTTGGAGAGAAGTTTTGATGTTGACTTCCAGAACCTTGTACTAACGGCCCATGCTTTAACGAATTTATATTTTTCTTGACTCTTTTGATTGAAGATTGAGAAGAAAGTATGTCAAAGTTTTCCTCCATCGACCTCACGATTTCATTAATTTGTTTAACCTCATTTTACAGACTTGTAATGCCAGAAATCTTTTCTGACTCTTATCTTCCGATACACAATTTGATTTGATCAATATCGTCTGAAACCTCTTTTTTGAATTCAGACAAATTATTTTGAAAACGTTTAATGGGTTTTTTAGTTCTTGTATTTCCTTGGAATTAGCCATTTTTTTGTGGCCATGTTAAGAATGTCAGATTTAATGTTTGTCATGGACTCTTGAACTGATGGCATGGTTGGATTAACCCTTTACTTCATATAGACGCCTTTGGACACCTTTAATTAGACACCTTTGGACACCTAATATAGAAGGTTTTTGAACTATTGGGTGAATTATGTTTATATTAACTGACAGAGTGGAAAACAGTGTAGGATGTGTTCAGTTTGATTGTCATGAGCAATCTGAACTCTTCCTGAACTGTTTTCAAAGGCCTTCTGTGATTGGTGCGAGAAAACGCGTATCTATGGAGTAAAGGATTAATATAGTAAGACGGTGGCGCTGGAGGCTTTGCCACTTTACTCAGTGTTTCCATGGATGTTCCGGAAACAGACGAAGATCGACCCTTACGAGCACTCAAAAGTTATTTGAACTCGGCAGCAGAGAGGTCGCTCCCCTCACATAATGACATTAACTTGTGAATATCACCGGCTAACTTGTCTGCAATCGAAGAACCATTACTAGTTTCGATTCTCTTCTTCATATGACAGTTCGGATATAGAAACCGTTCAGTACCTTTTATATATTCAAACAGCCCATTTCACACTTCGTCCACCGCAGCGTGGTCTAGTGGTAGAGCGTCCGCCTCGCATGCGGAAGGTCGTGGGTTCGATCCCCGGCCGAGTCATACCAAAGACTTTAAAAATGGTACTAGAAACTTCCTCGCTTTGCGCTCAGCATTTAGAGGACAGTTCTAGGTCTGGTCGACCCGTTGTCAGTATAATGTGACTGGGTGCGGTATCATACCACGTGTCTGCGGCATGAATCTCCAGTGTGACAGCGCTCAGAATTCTGTCTCAAGTAGACACCGTCGCAATATGACTGAAAAATTGTTGAAAGTGACGCTAAATACCATACAGCAACAACAACTCACTTCGTCCATAAGTACGTCACAATTACCATACATGGACTTTATGTTATCGATAAACAAGCTTTTAGGCAATCCACGATAAAGAGTTTGCAATTGTGCGAAGTGACTTTGGGTAATACCGGGACTGAAGTGTTCAACCTCATGAGCAGTATAGGTAGGTGACATATTGAAATAATCATAACCTTTACGTGGGTTATATTGCCAGGCTGTCGGAAGGGAACACTCTATCGGCATATTATCCGTCAGATTTATGGGTGTAAGTTCGGTGTATGTCGGATCAGTGTCGGATCATAGTGTATTTCCATGGTAACACAGTGTAAATAAAACAAACTCAGAATGTAATATGTGTATGTATTAAGGGGATCAATTACATCTCTAATAATATAGAACAGAAAAGTGTAAGTTGCAGTATACCAAAATAAACGAACTTATAATGTAATATCCGTGTGTAATAAATAAATGCTTAGCTGTTAACTGAATAGTACAAACACAATATTCGTTTGTAATAAAGGACACAAATGAATCTCTATATCTGTTCTCAATAGAACAAACACAAAATGTAATATTCGTGTGAATTTTGAAGAACAAATCAATCTGTTGAGCTATAAACTGAATAGTACAAACACCTACTTTTGGGTATTAAGTGAAACAAATGAATCTCTATAGATGTATTGTCAATAGAACAAACACAAAATGTAATATTCGTGTGTATTGAGTAGAACAAATCAATCTATTTAGCTGTAAACTGAATAGAACAAACACCTAATTCGTTGGTATTAAGAGAGACAATTGAATCTCTATAGCAGTATACAAAAAAACTCTAAATGTAACATGCGTGTGTATTAATTGGAACAAATAAATATCTTTAACTGTATACCAAAATACAACAAACACCAAATGTAATATTTGTGTGTATTAAGTGAAACAAATCAATCTCTAAAGCTGTATACTGAAAAGAAAAAACTCAAAATGTTATATTCGTGTGTATTAAATAGAACAAGTCAATCTCTTTAGCTGTATACTGTACAAAAAAACTCAAAATGTAATATTAGTGTGAATTAAGTGGACCAAATGAAAATCTATAACTGTATACTGAATAGAAAAAAACATAAAATATAATATTCGTGTGTATTAAGTTGAACAAACAAATCTCTATAGCCGTATACTGAATCAAAATGTAAAGTTGATCAACTACATCTCTATAGATGTATAATGAATAGAACAAACACAAAATGTAATATTCGTGTGTATGATAATAACATGGAACTAATAAGTACCAAAATGAACGAACTCAAAATATAATATCCGTGTGTAGCTAATAAATCTATTTAGCTATGTCCTGAATGGAACAAACTCCAAAATAACAAATATAAAATGTACTTCATTTTAATAAAAACAAAATGGATTATTCGGGTGTATTCAATGGAACTAAACGAACAATATTGCTTAATTAGTATAGAACTATACAGCTAACAAAAATATATTGCACTGTTTGTAAATTATAATCAACACAGAAAATAATATGTCCTTGTATTAGGTAGAACTAATCAAACAGTTTCGGTGTATAAAATCAATAAGAAAAATACAAAATATAATATTGCGGTGCTCTAAGCTTAAATAAAACAAAATGTATTAATGCTATGTAATATTCGCCTGCATTCACAGTGGAACTAATCGATTTGTATAGATGTATACTAAACAGAACAACACAAAATATAGCATTTCTGTTTTTTAAGTTATATGAATACAAAATGTTTGCAAATTATAATCAACACAAAAATAATATGTGCTAAGTAGAACTTATCAAACAGTTAATATCCCACTGGTGGCTTTTTCTCCCCAGTGGTTGACCATCCATAACCGGGGTGATCCATAACATACCCTTGCGGGTTATCCTTGGAGACCTCCGATCCCACCTTCAACCTAAACTAAAGAAATATGGTGGGGTTTGTGAGGTCCTAAAGGCCGACAGGCTGAAGAACAAGTTTGACCGCTAGTCTGGGGCGGTGGAATTGACATTTACTGGCAGATTTCTGCCGGTGTCGGTCACAGTGGCCGGCACTCCCACTTATTGGGACGTGGAGGAGTCGGTGCTACACCTGCCAGTCATTCGGGCACGGGAGCTCAGGTTGTAAGAAAAGAATGAGGTCAGGTGTGCTGGATGTTCAGATTTCTATCACTCCGACAGCGTCAGCAATGCAGACAGTGTTTCATCACAATCATTGTTGGAGTCTGTGTCCATTGCTGACCTGGTTGGAGGGATAGATATACACTAAGCTACACTTTCAATAGGGACCTGACTGTGATATCTTTTAATTTTTAATTTCCAGGGACTGACCCCTCTTAAACACACAGAGATTAAGTTGTTTTTATCTAAATCCACACTTAGATATTCTCTGTGTGCAGGAATCTAAATTACCAGCAAATAAAGAGAGGAATGTCTCTGGATATCACGCCGAAAATAAATATTTCAAAAATGATCAAGACAATGTCTGTGGAGGGCTTATAGTTTATTTTAAAAATGATATTAAGTTTGAGGAATTTAGAGTAGATGACCCCAAGGGTAACTTGGGGAACTCTAAGATTGAAATTATTTAGAGTTTATCTAGGGGGGTCCTCCTTCATACTTATCAATCTATACTCTAGGGGATACGACATAGATTCTTTGGATTGCATAAGTTCATCTATAAATGCTGAAGATGGACTGAGGGACTGTATTATAACTGGAGATTTCAATACTCACCACCCTTTAAAGGGATCTCCATATGAGGACCGTCAGGGGAGGGATATTTTGGAATGGGCGGGGAGAAATGATAAAGTTCTACTCAATGACGGCTCCTTCACGAGAGTAGACCAGGGCTCAGGAAAGGGCTCCTGCATTGACCAGTCCCAAATTTTCAGCTAGTTTAAATTGGCATGTGCATGGGGATAATATGGGATCAGACCACTACCCAATCTGCATAACAATAAATTCTCAGCATCACAAAATTAAAAAAAATTCTAAAGAGAATATTTTTAATAATAATCTAACAGAAAGGTTCCTATTGGTAGCAAAAAAATGTATACCCGTCTCTGACTCTGGCAAAAAGACAAGAAAAAATGTCCCGTGGTGGGATTCTTCCAGCAGTAATGCTATGAAAGGGCGTAAACGAGCATTAAATAAACTAAAACAGCACCATTGTCTCGGAAACTTATATGACTACAAGGAGGCTGAAAGAAAATCTAAAAATGTCATCTTAAACGCTAAAAAGCAAAAGTGGGAAGAATTCTGGTTATCATGCATACATAATAACACAAACTAAAGAATTTTGGACCAAAATTTAAAGAATTAAAGGAAATTCACAACGCCCGATTCCACTATTAAGAAATTAGACAGCCTAAGCAGTCAAATCAGTAGAAAAAGCCAAATTCTTAGTTGAACACTACTTAAAGCTGCCAGTGATTCAAACGTCAACTCTGAAACACTTAGCTATCAAAATAAATTTGAATCACTGCACAAAAACTACCTTAAAACCCCAGAAATAAACAGGACACCACTCAATAATGGCTTCCCAATATTTGAACTAAGATCAGTAATTGATAGTAGGAAGAATTCAGCTTCGGGACTAGATAAAATATCTTACCACATGTTTAAACACATGCCACACTTTGCATTGTATCTGTGGTTAAGGCTATATACATGTAACAAGGTGTGGAATGGTGGTGTCTACCCTGTAGCTTGGAAGCAGGCTTGTGTTATTCTCCTATTAAAACAAGAGAAAACCCCAAATGAAGCTCAGTCTTACAAACCAATTAGCCTGAACTCCCATCCAGGTAACTTAATGGAGGGGATGGTTAAGGCACGTTTAGAACATCTGCTTGAATAAAAAAATATAATTAATACCTTTCATCAGGATTTAAAAATGGCGGGAGCACTTTGAATCAGCTCGTTAGATTACAACATGATGTAAACGCAGCAAAAAATAGGGGACACTCTGTACTGGCAATCTTTTCAAACCTTCAAGCAGTTTTTGATCTTACCTGGCATTGCAGGCGTACTTTATAAATTTAAAGAACATGGAATAACAGGAAACGGCTACCAATATCTGAAGTACTTTCTTGAGGGACGTAAAATTCAAGTTAAGGTGGGGGATACCCAGTCAGACACTGAAACGTTACACAGGGGACCCCCACCCCCAAGGTGGGGGGGGGGGGGGGTCAACTTAAACCTGTTACAATCCAGAGCTCAAACAGGACTTGATCTAATCTGGGGATGGGCTAAAGAATGGGGTTTTAAAATAAGTCAAACAAAAACAGTGGGAATTATTTTTGGCAACTCAAAACAGCACATCTTGGAGGTAAATTTATAGATGGATAAAAATAAATTTAACCTAGGACTAATTGCAACAGAAAATGTTTTTGCAGTTTCTGAAACTCTTATTAAATTTGACCACAGAAATGAAAATAGGACAAAATCGGAGCTAATTTACATACTTTTATTCTTGGTTATAATTCGGACAGTTGTACTATCCGAATACTATGACATATTTTGTACTTTCAGTTTTAATAAACATTTAATTTGGCATCATTTTATGTAATTTAATCGAATTGTATACTTTTGTACGGATTGAAATGCTCCGCGAATAGAAATTCAATAAATTTATTCACGAACATTTTTCAATCTGAGTATTTTGGGGTTTTGGTTGTATATAAAATGCAGCTTAAAATGTCAGCGTCAATTCAGAAAGGAGCTTATCACTGGCGACTGCTTGCGCGAGTAGTACACGTTTCTCTAAAAGTTTTCATTATCCATTATTGTCCACGCAGCATTGTTTTATTACTGTTATACTATTTTATAAAGGTATTCAATTGTACGATAGTATCTTTCTGTAAGTTGTTTATAGTCATTAAAAGAAGAATGGACGCATTCCCGTTATGTACAGAAAGTCTATTGTAAAACTGAGAGACAGAGCTAGCAAAGAGCACAATGATAGTGTGGCTTTGCAACCAGGTTAATATTTGCACAAGACCTGCTGACTGTCATAAACTAAAGCAAAATCTATTTATAGTCAGAAAAGACAACTTGAAACAGAAAGTCAATCAACAAGCAGTGTTAAGCGAGTTCTTCGTTCGGAAAGTATGTTTAATTTTAAAGATGATTGTTTATTTTGTAGTAAATCCACTAACATTGATGACAAACCTATGAAAAATGTATATCCCGTCCGCATCTCTGACTTTCAAGAAAAGGTAGCAGATGTATGCGCTAAAAGACAAGACTCTTGGATTGAAATAGTATTTGCTAATAACCAATGTGTACAAGATTTGCACGCAGCAGATGCCATTTATCATCAAATATGTAGTGTTAACTTCAGATAAAATAGGGGGTATTCCAAAGCAACTCACATCTGACGAAGTTGAACCTGTGTGCTCTGGAAGGCCATTCGTAGATGAAACTTACGCCGCATTTCTACGTGTTGTGCAATTTCTTGAAGAAAATGATGATGAACAAATTTCGATAAATGATCTTATTATGAAAATGAAACAGTATCTAGAAGGAACAACATATGAGTCATACAGCTTCAAACACATGAAACAAAAACTACTTAGCCATTTTGTCGAGACAAAATAATTATAACAAATAGTTATGGAAAGACAACTAAAGTGACATTAACGGCTAATGCTTCTTCAGTTTTGGACCAGTTGTATAAAATGCCAAAGAAAGACAATTCCGAAGCAGAAAAATGCGAATTATAGAAACAGCTGCTAAATTCTTAAAGAATGACATTAAATCAATTGATACAGATAAAAGCATTTATCCCGATTGCGAAACCATTGAATCAAAAATAGACAATTGAGCTTACCTATCTAGTTCATTAAGATGTTTACTGGGTGCTCCATTTGCGGGAAAAGATACAAGTTGTAAAATTGCATCTACCGGACAGGCTATAATGCAATCCGTTCGCCCACAATGTATAGTTGCACCTGTACAAATCGGTCTTGGTGTACAAATGCACAGACAGTTTGGTTCCCGATTTCTGATCGATTCTCTGTATCAGCACTGATTCTGTTCTTCATATTCAGAAGTATTCATGTATGAAAGAAGTGCGGTTGTACATCAGGGTACTGAAATTACTGGCCATCAACCCAGAATGTTTATAACTCATGTAGCCGATAATGTCGACCACAATATAAGAACGGTTAATGGTCTCGGTACATTCTATGGTATGGGTATCATAACAATAGTAACACCAGGAAATAAATCAACCAAACCTATTCCTAGGGTTACCGTTTCATCTGAAAATGTAATGGCTGTAGGAAAGATTAACATTGCTTACTTTAAACCAAAGGAAAACTTTCAAATCCTATTGTAATTCAAGAAATTGCACGTATGCCAATGATCGATATGAAATCCAGCGACGATAATTGTATTTACTCAACTCTATGCTTTGTTAGTGAACAGGCTAGACGGTATAATTCAACCTCGATACTTACATTTGATCAACCTTTATGGTGGAAGGTTTCTGACCATGAAGCTCAAGGTAGTGTGTTACGGAATATTATTCTCAGAATTGGTGGCCTTCATGTGGAGATGAGTTTTCTTGGTAGCATTGGTTCTCTAATGGGTGGTACTGGTTATTGGAAGTGATATATGCTGAGATAGTTGTTAGTCATATGTTAAGCGGTTAGGCCATTTCCAGAGCTACAAGAGGACATTTGCTGGTAGAATCTGTTCAAACAGCACTTATTCTGGACAATATATACGACACACCGTATTTGGCTAATATCGACCAAGATGAAACAGCTACAGGCATGGTGGCACAAGGCTCTAATTTGCAAGATTTTCATAAAACTTACAGAGGATAATTCAAGGGTGGAGATAGCGAAGGATTTAAAGGTTGTAAACTGTATACTTAAAGATGTGTTAGATGGATCAGTTATTGTAGAAATACTGTATGTAATGACGAAACACGTATTTTTGAACAGATCAATCTCAAAATTGAACAATACTAAACTTCTTGTGGAGGATTAAAACACACAAACTCTGGTTCCATTACATTGAAATGATTTCCATTTTGCGATCGTTTTTTAAGTCTGAGCGCACGGGTGACTGGGATCTTCATTTGGGTACATTAACTCTTATGTTACCTTATTTCGCTGAATCGGGGCACTACCTGTATGCGAAATCAGTGTACATATTTGCCTGATACAAATCCTGCAGTTTACAGAAAATTTAAAGAAGGGTACCATGTTGTCAGACGAAGCGATAGATTGTGGGACGGTTTATTTTTGATCTCGTTATAGAACAGATGCTGATGAGAAGTATGAAAACAAGTGGTGGTCTGACCAGAACAAGGGGTATGGCAGAACTCCAGAGGGTAACATGGCTGCTTTCAATGCCGTCCTGTGTTACAAGATACTGGCATTACGTATACACCAAATGAACAACACAGCGACACATCTAAAGCTAAACAAACAAGAGACGACAGTGACATGTTAAAGCTATCCGACTTTCTACAAATCAGATACCCATTCAATCAGTGTTCAACCCTTATAATCATATTTAATGGAGTTACTGCAGAAGAACAGGTTAATGTTTATAGAGCTGAAGAATTGGGTCAAAATATAATTACTGCAATGGCTGATGAAACGATATTTGAAAAATTAAGCGGTAACAATGGATTCCAAATAAAATGTCAAAATCGACGACCAACACGTAACAGTTGATCCTCAGTTGTTGTATAAAGATTAATATCTGTAGCACAGCAAGTTATCACACAAGATGAAATCGGGTCTCTGTTTACATACGGGTTGTGTTCGTATCCATCGTCATTGTTTGACGCTAATGGTTTTATGCAATATGCAACATCTAAAATAACTGGCTTGGATAAATGTACTGTAAACGAAAGTGCAAAGTATGTACTCGATGGCGAGGCATTAATCCAAAAACTTTCATGGAGTCATGGTGTCACATTTAACACCATTGCTGAGATGTATTCAGTGGATATATTGAAATGTTATGGCCAAAATGTTGCTGTTGTGTTTGATGGATATTCAAATTCTCCGTCTACAAAAGATAGATAAAATAGTGCAAAAACAGAATATAATAATTGTAGAATTACAATAGATTGTACAGAATTATAGTAGAAAAAAGATGATAGTATTTTATCATAATTTTGATGTAAAATGATATTATACAAGAAATACATTCATATACGAACACACACACACACACACACACACGCACGCACGCACGCACGCACGCACCCGCACACGCACGTATGCATGCACACACGCAGTCACGCATATTTGCATACAAAGAGGCACATGGAAGCATATGCCTATGTACATATATATATATATATATATATACATATATATATATGTTACGTGCACCGAGCGGATTATGCACACAACTACTAATACATATGGTATATAAGAATTTTCCTTGGGCTACTTGCCGTTTGATTTAAGATAAATGGTGAAATAATTTTCCTTAAGCTACTTTGCTTTATGATTGGATGACAAATGATTGAACAAATGATTCGTGTTTAAAAAGAGTAATTACGTACAATTAACTTCTACATATAAAACCAAATTACAAAGGTTTCGAAATAACGTTTCAAACAAACGTTTCGCACAACACTATGCCCAGAACTCTGTTTTAAATAAATAAAACTAGTTCTGCAGCACTCCGCACAACACTATGCCCAGAACTATGTTTTAAATAAATAAAACTAGTTCTGCAGCACTCCAAACAAATGCCCAGGACTCTGTTTTAAATAAATAAAACTAGTCCTGCAGCACACCAAACTCGAAACTCCGAGCTGCACCAAAGTACCAGACTTACGTCTCAAACACTTGCTCAGGACTCTGTTTTAACTAAATAAAACTAGTTCTGGAGCACACCAAACTCGAAAATCCGAGCTGCACCAAAGTATCAGACTTACGTCTCAAACACTTGCTCAGGACTTTGTTTAACTAAATAAAACTAGTCCTGCAGCAATGTTCCAAACCTGTCCCAACACCTGTCTGAGGCAAACAATGGCACCCAACAGACTACGACCCGGAGCACTGTTCACAAGTTTCAGAGGGTTCTGCAACTCTGAATTCAAAACTGCACTTCTGAGAATCCCTCGTTCACTTGTTACTTCGATCCAAAGTCCCAGCCTGTATTACCAAATAAAAATAATTAATTAATTAATTAATTATGCAAGGTCTTCTTGCAGCTCCTTCTCCGTCGAGTTTTAACACCAGACTGACCAAGAATACTGGCGGTCAGCTGCTTATATAGCAGAAGTCACATGACATAGCCACATGGCTTCAACCGGGCACTCTTAGCGTTGTACGACCACATAATGAAATTCGAGATAATGCGATTCAATTGAGTTACCATCCTTAATCAAATTCAATGAGCGTTACTACGTTTTCTGTACGTTTATTAATGTAACTTAATAAACAATAAGGAATACTTAGACTATTTATATATAAAAGGTAAATATAAAGTTACCAACCAACAGAAAAGTATAGCGGCGTAACAAAATACACCGATGTTATGGATTTCTATATGTACAAGGCGTTTTTCGTCACATTACCCACGCCTCCGACTACAAGCGTCCCGCTTGACCATAAAACCATATTTATCACCCATAACACATACACTATACTTTAATAGATAATACAAAATAGAAAAATATCGGCATATTCATCGAACACAATAATTTGTCCAGAACATATATATTTGTTCAAGTAAAACTTCCAAAAATTGCTAAACAGATCTCATTATGTTTTTACAAAATTATAGGGAAATGGTCCATAAACAACATATTCTTGCAAACTACATGTATATCAAACACGATTAAAAGTCTCAGTTTCCTACCTTACTTCATCAACTTATCTATGCTTCATAATAGTTCCTATATTACCAGAACTAAATCCTTTTTTAGCCTCGGAAGAGTGTTTTATGCTTCCTGCATCATGCTGAACGTCAGCCCTTCTGGTCGTTTTTCTAGTTTTATTTAATTCAATCAAACTTCCAGTTTCAAACACATGTTTGGAATTAACGCTCTGGTCCCTGGAGCGAATCTTTATCTCTGTTTGCCTGCATAACATTTCACTCTTTCCAAGTAGGCTATTCGGATCACAACTCGTTCCAGCCTCCTCAAATGTATTTCTTTCCCATTTTACATATAATTCAGAGCTAGTATCTACACTTTCTTGAGAATACATCAGAGTCTTGAAAGGTTCTCGGACTGGCAGTGAAGCTGGTGTCATTTTACATAATATTTTTGTTGCACTAGTTTCATGCTCCTGCAGTGTTATAGTTTGGTCCAGCCTTTGCTGTCTCCACAGATATGCAGTCTTTTTAAAAGTTACTTTACATTCTTCACATGTTGGTCTGTCTTTCATGCACTTAAGCTTTTCTAATGTAGCTTTAGAAATGCTTTTGTTTTTGTATACTGTTTTAATAGATTCTCCCTGGTTTTGCATAAGAATAGACACCTCAGACCTTGAAGATAAAACGGCCTGATCAACAACATTTACCCCGTAGCATCTTAACCTTCCAGCTAGTTTTAATTGACATGACTTGTCTTTAATAGTTAATGTGTTGTTAAATAAATCAAGTTGTTAACAATCTTGAGTTTGCAAAAAGTCTAAACCAAGTAAAACATCTAACTCAATATCTGCAACCACAATGTCGCTGATACATTGAATACCACATATCTCTATGCTTACTGTGGTTTTGCCCTTGATATTGACTGGATCTCCTGATGCTGACAAAATTTGTGTTCTAAACGGTTTCAGCTCACTAGAACAAGGTCTAATAATATCCCAGACTCTTGTAGAAATTATCGTGAGAGTTGCTCCAGTATCGATTAAACATTCTGTCAATATATTATTAATTTTGGTGTCAACATAAAGACCTGAACCAGCAGCTGCAACATGTTGTTTATGATTAGATGAACAAGGATTGGATTTGGTGTTCGCGTTCGGAAACTTAGGACAATTAGGTTTAATATGATCTTCGGATCCGCAATTAAAACATTTCCTTTATCTGCTGACTTCAACCCGAAATTCTGTCGGTCATGCTGAAATCTTCTTCCTTGGTTGGTATTTGCCTCCTGTGGTTTCGAAACCGTCCTCTTATGAGACCATGATTGGAATGCCTTGCTAAGATCTGAAACTATGTTTTTAAGACCTTTTAATTCTTCTTTTAATTGTGTCTCTTTATCTGAAGTTGATCTCAAATATCCTTGTCCGTCCATATGCTTCCCTTCAGCACGATTATACGCTTCAAGCTCGACTGCTTGCCGAACAGCATCGTTTAAATTTAACGGCCTAGCTTGTTAGATACAAAGTCTCATGTCTGAGCTTATGAGAGAGTCCATAAACTGCTCTTTTGCTAGAGTTTCCCGAACATCATCTGGTGCTTTTGGATAGGCTAAATTAGTTAGCCGTCTGACATCCTGACCAAGTTCAGAAAGAGTTTCTGATGCCTTTTGTTACCTCTCACGCAACTGAACACGGTATAATTTAGTTTGATTAGGTGGGGCAAATCCTTCTTCTAAAGACCGTACCAGCTGGTTATAGTCATTAGCATCTGAACTTTAATTTCCAAAAACACCCTGGGCTTGTCCTCTAAGTGATACAGCCAAATAAAGTCCTTTCTGTTCTTCTGTCCAACTATTTATTTTTGAACAAGCATCAAAATGAGCTTTATAGTCCAGCCAACTGCCCGAACCATCAAACGTTGCTGGTTTGACTTTTGCTCCATAACCATTCACTGAGCTAGGTTTCGAACTACCAGGTTCTGCACCTACTTCGTGTTTTGGTGTTGAACATGTCTGTTTCGAGTCAGACTTCTTTCGTTTTGTAATAAAACGGTCAGGTTCCTTGACGAGTGTTGTCTCAAACTCATCATATTCCTTTTTAATGGGACTGAACCAAGGCGGAGTCCTGAAGCCAACACCAATCTCTGTCTTCGAACATTTCTTTAAACCTTGTCCATCCTCCATCTTTGATACCTTTTTCAATGCTAAACTACTCCGTCCTTCGTTTGAAGACATGCCCAATTCCATGTTTTCTATCTGTCGTTCAATAAGCGATATTTCAGTCTGAACCCTACTCATTTCATTTTGCCGTCTCAACTCCTGCAAACGTTCATCTAAACTTTGCATCCTACTATCAAATTCCTGACTATCATCCATATTGAATTAAGTATGGGTAAGTAATAACTGTAGATTATTAAATTATCCTACCGCTGACACCAATTTTTGTAACGTGCACCGAGCGGATTATGCACACAACTACTAATACATATGGTATATAAGAATTTTCCTTGGGCTACTTGCCGTTTGATTTAAGATAAATGGTGAAATAATTTTCCTTAAGCTACTTTGCTTTATGATTGGATGACAAATGATTGAATAAATGATTCGTGTTTAAAAAGAATAATTACGTACAATTAACTTCTACATATAAAACCAAATTACAAAGGTTTCGAACTAACGTTTCAAACAAACATTTCGCACAACACTATGCCCAGAACTCTGTTTTAAATAAATAAAACTAGTTCTGCAGCACTCCGCACAACACTATGCCCAGAACTATGTTTTAAATAAATAAAACTAGTTCTGCAGCACTCCAAACAAATGCCCAGGACTCTGTTTTAAATAAATAAAACTAGTCCTGCAGCACACCAAACTCGAAACTCCGAGCTGCACCAAAGTATCAGACTTACGTCTCAAACACTTGATCAGGACTCTGTTATAACTAAATACAACTAGTTCTGGAGCACACCAAACTTGAAAATCCGAACTGCACCAAAGTATCAGACTTACGTCTCAAACACTTGCTCAGGACTTTGTTTTAACTAAATAAAACTAGTCCTGCAGCAATGTTCCAAACCTGTCCCAACACCTGTCTGAGGCAAACAATGGCACCCAACAGACTACGACCCGGAGCACTGTTCACAAGTTTCAGAGGGTTCTGCAACTCTGAATTCAAAACTGCACTTCTGAGAATCCCTCGTTCACTTGTTACCTTGGTCCAAAGTCCCAGCCTGTATAACCAAATAATAATAATAAATTAATTAATTAATTTATTTAAGCAGGGTCTTCTTGCAGCTCCTTCTCCGTCGAGTTTTAACACCAGACTGACCAAGAATACTGGCGGTCAGCTGCTTATATAGCAGAAGTCACATGACCTAGCCACATGGCTTCAATCGGGCACTCTTAGCGTTGTACGACCACATAATGAAATTCGAGATAATGCGATTCAATTGAATTACGATCCTTAATCAAATTCAATGAGCGTACCTGACAGTTTATTTACTACGTTTTCTGTAAGTTTATTAATGTAACTTAATAAACAATAAGGAATACTAAGACTATTCATATATAAAAGGTAAATATAAAGTTACCAACCAACAGAAAAGTAAAGCGGCGTAACAAAATACACCGATGTTACACCGATGTTACACCGATGACATATATATACACACATACATACATACATGCATACCAATATACGTATATATTCATATATACATACCTACACACACACACACACACACACACACACACACACACACACACACACACACATATATATATACATACATATAATATACACGATGCTCTATGCGGATGTTGTTAAAATCATGCTATCTAGGTCTAATTATTTTATGATAAAAAATCGGAGAATTTTCGTCATTTTGTGTAAATGTCTATGACATGTTTGCACAACTAATCCGTTGTTTATAAATCACATCCAGTGAAGGATAACCAGACAACATTTCAATGATTTGTTCACGAGGACTCAGCTTGCAAAAATCATTGAAGAGTGTTATCCCGAGTATATTATGGAGATTACAGAATAAATTGTGACGGACAGTGTACTTTGTATCACAATACATCACTAAGTGCTCAGCTAAAGAGTCCGTGTATGATTTACATTTCGGGCAAATGGTTATGTACTTTCGTGAGAAAAGTTTACCAACAATAAACATCACTGACCTACAGTATGGTAAATAATCACGATATAACTGGCTGAAACACCATATAACACTTGGAACAATAATAGTTTGTATGCTTAAAAATGAAATGAGGCTTCCGTCAGACAAAAGTCTGTTTTTATAATCAAAGTCTGCAGCTGTGCGTATTGCAAGTTTTAATCGTTTCTTCCATTGCCTCAGAGTTGGGAAAGATGCTTTGGAAACACATTCTTGTAAAACCTCAGTGAGATTGTATTTTCCCAGAATACGATATATGCCGGGCATAAAACCTATTGTTCTCCTTGGTTTAGACATATATTGCACAAGTCGATTAACGAAAATATTTTTTTAATTCCGTAGTAGTTGTCAACGTGACACAATTGGCCAAACATGAGTAGTTTTCGTTTGTCTATTTCATACTCTATTGGTATTAACCCTATGCAGGCTAGTGCCACGTCGCTTCGCGTCATTTTAGGGAGGGGTTGCATATGTTTTGCACACTGAACATAAACTCGCTCGAGTGACCGAATGTGTGTGTCTGTTATGGAATTCCAAAGCTCACAGCCGTATAAAGCCTGTGAAAGAACAATTGTTTCGTATAAACGCTTTGAAGTGATAGGGTGTAAACCATCTTTATAAACACCAACATCTGCTAAGCTAAAATATGTTTTACGTATTTTTGTTATTGCCGATTTTATATCATTTTCTGAACATAATTGTTTATTACAATTTATACCAAGGTGTACGTAGTGGTCAGTTTCTTCAACAATTTCAGACCCTAAGTGCCAAGACCTAGAACATTTATGGTAGTCGTTATTGTTTTCGTTAAACACAATGACATTGCACTTGCTTGCATTGTATGTATATTAACCGCTAATTGAATAAGTGTGGAATATATCCATCAGTACATCTAAGCCTTCTTTAGTAACTGAGGTTAGTAACATATCATCGGCCGAGGTTTGGCAACCGTAACTTGTGCCGTTTATTTTAATATAGTGATTTGATTGTTGTAAAGTGTTCAACAAATCGTTTATGAATATTAAATACAGGTATCGACTGAGTACCTGGCCTTGTCTGGTGCCCTGTAGTATTGGGAACCAGTCAGACGTTTGACCTTGCGATTTAACGCAGCTATATATGTTTTAGAACATACTTAAAATGATTTTAAAAAGCTTACTGTTTATTCCTGTTTTATATAGTTTTAGCATAAGAATGTTATGACACATATGAAGAAAACAAGTATACAATTTAGAATTTTGTTCGCGTGAATGATTAATACATTCACGTAGCAGATACGACGTCATTACACAGCTTACATTTCTTTGAAAACCGCCTTGTAGTGGATTTAAGCGAAAACTAACGTTTGTTTCAGTTATAGAGAGTAAAACCTTCTCATATAGTTCTAAAACTGTTGAGCAGAGCGATATTGCTCGATAGCTATTAGGGTCGGCTTTGTTTTTATTACCACCTTTGAATAATGTCGTAATTATACCTTTTTTCATTTCAGTAGGTGTATGTGAATATATTGTCATGTTTTTAAATAATTTTGTAATCACCGATAGCAGTAATTGTCCACCATACATGATACTTTCATAGTATACTAGGTCATTGCCGCATGATTTTTTCTTTTTGCACGTCTTCAGGGCCTCACTTATCATATTTGCACTTATATCTATATCGTCACACTCTGAGGCGCTCAATTGTAATTTTATTTTCGTTAACTCTTCTTTGCTTTTAAACAAATTGTCACTGGCCAAGGGGTCATTAACTGGCGGGCAATACAGTTCAGAGAAATAGGTTTTCCTGCCATTATTAATATCTTGAGGGTTATTGCATGATACACCCTTAAAATTCATCTTAAATATAAGAGTAGATTTCTTGTTTGATTTACGTTTATTAATTAATTTCCAAAATGCGTTATTGTCCATTTAAGCCGTATAATAATCAATTTCTCGCTCTAGGCTATTTATATAAGTTAAGAAACCATCTTCAATCTAAGTACATCGGGACTATTCAATCAGAAGGTGATGAAGATTTGTTAATAGTAACAACAGCGGTTAAGTATGCTTTGAACTCCGCCGTGACAGTGATTGGAGATGACACCAACTTATTGGTGCAGCTTTGCTATCACGTTATTGACAATTGCAAAGATGTTTACTTGAAACAGAAACAAACTCAAAACACAATGAAAAAATATATCTGGAATATCCAAGATACCCAGAACAAATTAGGTCCCAAAACATGCAGTAATAAACTTTTCATACATGCGCTACTCGGCTGCGATATAACATCGAGGATTTATAGCTTAGGAAAAGGACTGGCCATCAAGAAACTTAAAATGGATGCACAATTCCGAGAGTGTTCAATGACGTAAAAACATTAGTTATTCTTTTTAATGGCAAAAATGAAGATACTTTCAGTTCTTTACGCATGTGTAAGTTCTTCCAAAACGTTGAAGAGAGTATTAAATGTGGAAATCCTGAACAGTTGCCACTAACCCAAAATGCTGCAAAATACCATAGTTACAGAGTTACTGGGTACAAATATGGACGGGGAATGATTTGAACGTTCAAGAATGGGATGGAAAATATCGAATGACAGTATGGTTCCTATCCAATGTGCAGTGAATGTCGGGGAGTAAGTTGTTTCAACTCTGTTGCAATGGATAATGTCACCGATGAAAATGAGTTAATTGTTTCTTGATTGATTACATAAATACAGAGCGATCGCAGACATATGATTTTATCATATATTGTACAACGACAAAAATATGTATGAATGAATGTTTAATTGGCTGACTGAATGAATGGTGTTTTACGGCACGTCGATATACGTTTTACTGAATGAAATGATTTCGAGAAATAAAAAATCGAATTTATTTTTTTTACTATAAAATATGTAATTAAAGATAAAAAATGTTATGAAAAAATATACGTCTCCGAGGGAAATGTTACGGGTAGTTGAACTACTGCTTAAAACTGAAGTTCAGCGAGATCGTTAATGTACACCGAGTTATTCTCCCTGTACACAAGACCGGCGGCTTAACGTCTCTTCCGAGGCTCCGAAGAGAACTGTTTCCAATTGTTAAGTAATGAAAAATCTAATAAAAATTATGAAGAAAGGAAAAACTAGTTAAAGGAAAGATTTTATTAAAAGTTTGAAATTTGATAAAGTGGGTGGGGTAATTTGACATGGTATTTTGCGTATATTATCATTTTTCTCAAATAAAACTGAACTTTGTTTAAGGCTGCAGTTAATCGAAAAATAACATGCTAATATTGTGTTGAAACATGCCCAGTGTATCCATTAAAAGTTTATTGCAGGCCATTTTTTTGATTGTACGATTTTTATTTCAAAATCCAATTTAAAAAATGGTATATTTTTGTATGATAAAAATGAAAATGAAACAGATGTCCGATTTTTGCCTATTTTCAGTACGCATTTGATAAAGGTTTCAACTTTCAGAAACTATAAAACATATTTTGTTGCAATTAGTCCGCAATTTGATGTTTTTACGGCTATTTTGATCCTACTATTAGGTGGCACACCGATCATATTTAAAAAAAATAGTAAAATTTTTAGGCATGCTTTTAAATAGGAAACTAAATTTTCATAGTCACATAAAAGACATCATGATCAGGTGTGAAAAAGACTTAAATTTGATGAGAATGTTAAGAGGTACATACTTTGACACTGATAAAAAATAGTCTCTTACTTCTGTATAAGTATCTCATACGTCCAAAAATAGATTATGGGGCTCAAATCTATTCATGTGCACCACCCTCAATATTAAAAAAACTACATTCAATCCAGAATAAAGCCCTTAAGATAGCCCTCAGAGCACTACGTTTCACAGAAAGTTATTTGCTAGAGACAGAGGCGGGTGTTACACCTTTATGGCTGCGGCGACAAGACCAGTCAGTCAAATACTGGGCCAGGGCTCAAACCCGAAAAGAAGGAAACCCTGTGAACAAACTCTTCGGGACCGGATACCATATCAAGTCCAAATATATTAAAAGCCATATAGCCA
This sequence comes from Panopea generosa, assembly GCA_029582155.1. NCBI lineage: Eukaryota > Metazoa > Mollusca > Bivalvia > Adapedonta > Hiatellidae > Panopea > Panopea generosa. The sequence goes on from CM055900.1 coordinate 26,087,036, forward strand.
TACCATTTGGGGCTTACACTCTGGACTTGATTGAAGAGTATGGTCTCGGGGAGGTCAGTGTAGCAGACTTCAGACCAAACCAGATCCGCCCTGGGTTCTTAAAAATCCTGATATTAGGTTATTCCTCTCAGCCGAGTTCAATAAAAGTGACTTTCCATCACTTATAAGATCCATTATGGCAAACCACATTGACCGGTACTATGCTGAACACACTCAAATTTATACTGATGGTAGTAAAAATCCCGATGACGGGAAAGTTGCAGCTGCATATTCCATCCCTTCAGATACAGTATTCTGAGAGACTCAGCAATAATTTGTCAATCTACACAGCTGAACTAGTCGCAATAAAAAAGCAATGTGCTGGATCATAGAAAATGAATCAACTAAATTTGCTATATTTTCGGATTCACTTTCAGCTTTAACTTCACTGAAAAATAATAACAGCAGATCAAGGCCTGACCTTTTGGCAGACATATATAAACAATATAACCAGTGCCTTGAATTAGGATTACAAGATTCTATAGAATGGTGTCCAGCACATGTTGATATATCAGGAAATGAGGAAGCAGATAGGGCGGCCAAGGAGGGCCTGGAATACAACACTATTTCTTATTCAGTCCCCCTTGCACCAATCAAGGTCTACTCTTTAACAAGGAAAATAATTATAAAGAAATGGTCTGAATTTATTTCAAATAAACCATTTAAACAAACTTTCCGCAGGACTTCGGTTAATTTCAGACGATCAACAAACTACTCTAATAATAAGAGAATTGATAAATGTATAACTCGTCTGAGTATAAATCTCCTCCCAGGAAATAAAGGACAATATATTATTAATAAAGGGAGAGATTGCACCCTGTGCAAGGAGAAATTGACAACTTAACATTTTCTGCTACACTGCCCGGCTCACAGGGTCCCCCGGGCAAATCTAAGGACTGCACTTGCGTGAAATAAGTTGGATTTTGACATTAATTATATCCTGAACCCCAGCACGGCAGCCCGGGCTTCAGTCTTTAAAGTCTTATAATACTATATTCTAGATTGTCTGATGCTTGACAAAATATTGAATTAAAATTCATGCCCTATTTTCATCACATGTCCCTATAATTACCACCCAGGGTCAGCAAAGTGTTTTGTGTTTTTTGATTAGGGTTTTTAGTGTGGCTTTGTTTACTTATTGTAGCACTTAGTTCTACTATGTGCAAAAAAGTATCAGTTTCTAGTGGGGGATGGGATGGGACCACAATGCAGTCCACATATATGTATGTGTGGCCTGGGATGTGGACTTATGCCACCTCTAACAGCTGAGCCATGCATATCCAGACAGAAATGTCAAATTTTTTTTTTATATAAATGTAGTTAAATTGATTTGTCAGACTTATCTACAGTCTTGATTAAATTATAAATTGACTGGTAGAGGAATAAGTTTTATTTTATGCCACTATATACATAACCTTTATTATAAAGGAAATTGTACATGGTATGTTAATATTCCTATAACATACAAAAGAAATATATGCTTACCCTGAGGAATGATAATATACATTATACTATCAAGGGACCTGGCCCGGTACCCAAAACACGAGTGATGAAATAAATTTACAGGGCCCCAGAAATCAGTGGAATATTATTATTAGCAATATTAATTAGGCCTGGGCCTGTTAGGCCCAAGCGGCTAATTAACTCTATCCTAAATGCAACAATATATTATTTTTTACTATAAATGCTGTATATAATGTACAAATCTTTTAATAATCTGTTGTTTATTTCATAACCCTAAACTGGGCTGTTATGTACATAGGAAACAGGATTATAATCATTATTCTTAGTAACTTAATTTAAATATGTACTATTATTTTTATAAAATATTGTTGCACTCAGGAAACAGCTTTTTATCCTACCTACACCACATGAATATCATATTGCCTGTGTAATTTCTAACAAGATTCACTGGTCACCAAGTGCAATCTTTTATTTACATTTTCCCCAGGTCAACACTGCATTAAAAGTCAAACGTTGCCGATAAGCTGGATTTCAAGCACGTACCGTATAGTGGACAGTTATCGATTTTTACTCCACAATTGTATGCCCTGAGCTCGAAAACGGATTGAAATCTAGCCAATCGGAATGAGCGTTTCATTCCCGATTGAACCAATCATCAGCGACCGGCTTTCGTTAGGGCCTTTGGCACAACTAATGTTGATCTGGGGAAGAGATGTACTCATAAACATGGACATGAACGGTTAATACCCAGTTATTTATGTGTTTTACACACATCTTAGCGTTTTCTACATGTTTATATTAATATACAATGATTATAATAGTTAATACTCATTTAAATAGTAACGTAGATCATGTTGACTATGGGACTATATGGTAACTCCGTATTCACTACACAGTATTGAGTACAGTTCTAGGGAATATCGTGGTTAGGAAATGCCAGGATATTCATTATAGAATTAAACTGGACTACTTAATAAATATATAGTGACCAACTTCTGCTAATCAGTTCTCAGCAGATCTGATCTGAGGGGATATCGGGGTTTTGTTTACGATATTTTTTAGGTACGAGCAATCTGCCGAGTGCTTCTTCACAATTTAATTAAATCATTTTTAATACAATTTTAATCCATTGTGTACCAATATGTTATACACCATGGGAGATTAGCGGCGGTTGGTCACATTTTAAATAATGTGGTGTACTAACAAAATATTACAAGGCTGACGAACACATTCTAATATATACTATAGAGGACTAAATAAACCTCTACTTGCGTAGCTCAATCTATTATATAACGGTACCTGCTGATATATCATAAATAAAAATATGAGTACACATTGTGAAGTTTTTATAACTTCTTGCGTTTACAATAAATATACAAAGTAATGTATATACTTAGCAATGTACTTATGTACAGGGTTATATGATTCACTATTAACAGTAAACACTACTGAATAATTGATATAGGGAATGTCAAATGATATTATTAGTGTCATGTGTATTCAATATAGAGCTATGCAAGACTATTAACTAAAAACAATAGACTAATGTATTAAACACCGTTCACTTAAACTTAGATACCTGTGCAGTCACATTCTTTTTAAGTCACTTACTATACCAGCAACAAAAATAATATTGTTGCGGGTTTTACGGCATACTCTAGTTTGTAGACATTCTTATATTGACAATTACTGTTTGTATGTGGTATACAAGGTTGCTAACGATATTGTCTTACAAATAAAATTTTACCATAGCAACTGAGCACAATTAATGTGCGCAGATATACAATCAACAGAAATCAATCCTGTTGAAGGTTCATGTTGAGTCGGACACTTGATACCACTAGCTATAAGCCTAACATATAAGTTTTACATATAGTAAACTACCAAAATAACACTTATACACTCAACACTTCTGTTTTAACTCATTATTATGCTGCATAAGGTAGAGTAAAATAATTAAAGTCTTTATAATTAATCGTCAATTTTTAATCATCAATGAAAGTCTCACCAAGACATAAATGTACAGACCAGACTACGGCGAGTGCGCCTAGCTACAATGCAAACCATAGATACAATATCAAGGCCTCTGCCAAACCAATAAATTTGGTGTCGACCATGACTTATATATTATGGAATTACATGCAACACATCTGGACAGGGTGGACATATATATATATATAAATAATTATATATATTTGATAAAGTAATAAATACTTAACTCTAAAGTCAATAATCATCGTTCATCGTCATCATCATCATCATTTGTTTTAAATAATCATCTTATTTTTTAAATAATCATCTTATCCTGCTCGCAAAAATGACTTAGTTCAAAGCGCAAGGGTAAATAAAAACTTATACATACATAGTTAAATGAATACAAAATGTTTGCAAATTATAATCAACACAAAAAATAATATGTCCTAGTATTAAGTAGAACTAATCAAACAGTTTCGGTGTATAAATAATAGGAAAAATACAAAATGTAATATTGCGGAGCTCTAAGCTTAAATAAAACAAAATGTATTAATGCTATGTAATATTCGCCTGCATTCACAGTGGAACTAATCAACTTGTATACTGAGATGTATACTAAACAGAACAACACAAAATATAGCATTTCTGTGTATTAAGTTTAATGAATACAAAAAGAAATAATCGCGAGTATTAAATCGAACTAATCAATCTGTATAAACGTATACTTAATAAACACAAAATGTAATATTCGTTTGTATTAAAAGGAACAAACAAATCTCTATAGCTGTATACTGAATCAAAATGTAATATTTGTATGTATTAAGACAAAATACAATATCTGTGTGTAACAAATAAATCTATTTAGCTATATCCTAAATGAAACAAACTCAAAATCAACGGTGTTGTCGTTTACTGAAATAGAACAAATACAAAATGTACTTCATTTTAATAAAAACAAAATGTATTAATGCTATGTAATATTCGCCTGCATTCACAGTGGAACTAATCAACTTGTATACTGAGATGTATACTAAACAGAACAACACAAAATATAGCATTTCTGTGTATTAAGTTTAATGAATACAAAAAGAAATAATCGCGAGTATTAAATCGAACTAATCAATCTGTATAAACGTATACTTAATAAACACAAAATGTAATATTCGTTTGTATTAAAAGGAACAAACAAATCTCTATAGCTGTATACTGAATCAAAATGTAATATTTGTATGTATTAAGACAAAATACAATATCTGTGTGTAACAAATAAATCTATTTAGCTATATCCTAAATGAAACAAACTCAAAATCAACGGTGTTGTCGTTTACTGAAATAGAACAAATACAAAATGTACTTCATTTTAATAAAAACAAAATGGATTATTCGGGTGTATATAATGGAACTAAACAAACAATATTGCGTTATTAGTATAGAGCAATACAGCAAACAAAAATATATTGCACTGTTGCAAATTATAATCAATACAAAAAATAATATGTCTTTGTATTAAGTAGCACTAATCAAACTATTTCGCTGTATAATCAATAGGAAAAATTCAAAATGTAATATTGCGGTGCTCTCAGGTTAAATAAAACGAAATGTATTAATGCTAGGTAATATTCGCCAGCATAAAGTGGAACTAATTAATTTGTATAGATGTATAATAAATAGAACAACACAAAATATATTAGTGCTGTGTTTCAAATTAAAAGAAAGTAATATGAAATAAGTGCGTGTATTAAATGGAACTAATCAATTTGTATAGATGTATATTTAATAGAACAAACACAAAATGTAATATTCGTGTGTGTATTAAATAAAAAAAATCAATCAGTTTAGCTGTAAACTGAATAGAACAAACACCTATTTCGTGTGTATTAAGAGAAACAAATGAATCTCTGTAGCTATACACTGAATAGAAAAAAACTCTAAATGTAATATGTGTATGTATTAAGTGAAACAAATCAATCTATATAGCTTAATGAATACAAAATGAAATAATCGAGTGTATAAAATGAAACTTATCAATCTGTATAGATGTATACTTAAAAGAACAAACACAAACTGTAATATTCGTGTATTCAATAGAACAAATCAATCCTTATAGCTCTATACTGAAAACAAAAAAAATCAAAATATTATATTCGTTTGTTTTTAAAAGAACAAATCATCTCTTTAGCTGTATACTGAATAGAAAAACACACACAAAATACGTGTGGAACAAACCAATTTCTATACTGAATAAAACAAACTCAAAATGGAACATCAGTGTGTATTAAGTGGACCAACTGTAATATTAGTGTGTAATAAGTGGACCAAATGTAATATTAGTGTGTATTAAGTGGTCCAAATGTAATATTAGTGTGTATTAAGTGGACCAAATGTAATATTAGTGTGTATTAAGTGGACCAAATGAAAAGCTGTCTATACTTGTATACTGAATAAAACAAACTCAAAAATTTGTATGTATTAAGTGGATCAACTACATCTCTATTGATGTTTACTGAATAGAACAAACACAAAACTATAAAGTCTAAGTTGCAGTATACCAAAATGAACGAACTCAAAATATTATATCCATGTGTAACAAATCAACCTATTAGCTGTATACTGAATAGAACATACACAAAACCAACATTGTTGTTGTTTACTTAAAGTAAAACAAATACAAAATGTAATTCATTTCAATAAAATCAAAATCGATTAGTGGTGTGTATTAAATGCAACGTTAGTTGCAGACAAACTACAACGCCATCAACGTTAACTTCAGAGCAACCACAACGCAATTAATGTTAGGTGCAGAAAAAATACATTGCCATCAACGTTAGGTGCAGACAAAACACATTACCATCAACGTTAGGTGCAGACAAACAACAACGCGATCAACGTTAGGTGCAGACAAATCACAACGTCATCAACGTAAGGTGCAGACAAACCACAACGACATTAACAATAAGTGCAGACAAACCCCATTGTCATAAACGTTAAGTTCAGACAAACCACAACGCAATTAACGTTAAGTTAAAAAAAACGCCACACATGACGTCACGGTAAACAAGTTTGAAAAATGACGCTCCGTTAAAAATTATGGATTGTTTTAAATAAGTAGTCTAATAATCGCAATAATTTAATCTATTGACTAGTGCAACATTTTTCATGATGATATGCACAGAAGAAGATAATACCGAAGAACAAGATAATTTGCTTGAGAGTGTCGGTGTTGGCGATTAGAAGAAAATGCCAATATTTCGACAGGATGTCACTGCTACGAAATTAATGAGGTGAAATCTAAGAAAAAGAAAGTAGCAGCATCAGAAAACGCAAGTATTCAGCTAACCGAAACAGATGGAGGTGTGAGATTGGCTTTAAATGCATGAGCTTTTACGAGATTCGGCGGACACATGTCTCAGGAAAACGGATTAAACTGTAAAAAGACTCATGTAACTGTATCGGAATTTTCAGCATGTACTAACCTTAAATGTCAACAATGTAGTTTTCTGAAGTTTGCGATGACTTATCTGTTTGATCCACTGAACTGCCTAGTTCATTTCTTTCAGTTTGAGGTCTTGCGTCGATACAGTTGATGATGATGCATGTAGTATCATACGTTTTCACCGACTCAATTTCACTAGTCTGAACAGAAATCAGATCTTTTTTCGGTCCATGTATACACAGGGGCTTTGATGATTCAGCATGCATTTCTGATGTATTTCGTGTGTTGAAATATTGAACAATCATATTACGCAAGTTTGAGTTGAAATCATCAGTTGAACAATTTTCACGTGATTTTGTTCATTCTCGGTAAATCATCATGTAAGAACTGAGTCGTGTTTCTTCCATTTACCAAACAGGACGACCTAGTGTGATACATATTCATTGTATAGTGTCTAGATTTACCCGAAGAGACCTTGTATCTAGTCTCTACATGGTGCCCAGCTTTGTCAGTTACATGGGTCTTTTTACAGTTTAATCCGTTTTCCTGAGACATGTGTCCGCCGAATCTCGTAAAAGCTCATGCATTTAAAGCCAATCTCACACCTCCATCTGTTTCGGTTAGCTGAATACTTGCGTTTTCTGATGCTGCTACTTTCTTTTTCTTAGATTTCACCTCATTAATTTCGTAGCAGTGACATTCTGTCGAAATATTGGCATTTTCTTCTAATCGTCAACACCGACACTCTCAAGCAAATTATCTTGTTCTTCGGTATTATTCTACCGTGCATATCATCATGAAAAATGTTGCACTAGTCAATAGATTAAATTATTGCGATTATTAGACTACTTATTTAAAACAATCCATAATTTTTAACGGAGCGTCATTTTTCAAACTTGTTTACCGTGACGTCATGTGTGGCGTTTTTTTTAACTTAACGTTAATTGCGTTGTGGTTTGTCTGAACTTAACGTTTATGACAATGGGGTTTGTCTGCACTTATTGTTAATGTCGTTGTGGTTTGTCTGCACCTTACGTTGATGACGTTGTGATTTGTCTGCACCTAACGTTGATCGCGTTGTTGTTTGTCTGCACCTAACGTTGATGGCAATGTGTTTTGTCTGCACCTAACGTTGATGGCAATGTATTTTTTCTGCACCTAACATTAATTGCGTTGTGGTTGCTCTGAAGTTAACGTTGATGGCGTTGTAGTTTGTCTGCAACTAACGTTGCATTTAATACACACCACTAATCGATTTTGATTTTATTGAAATAAATTACATTTTGTATTTGTTTTACTTTAAGTAAACAACAACAATGTTGGTTTTGAGTATGTTCTATTCAGTATACAGCTAATAGGTTGATTTGTTACACATGGATATAATATTTTGAGTTCGTTCATTTTGGTATACTGCAACTTAGACTTTATAGTTTTGTGTTTGTTCTATTCAGTAAACATCAATAGAGATGTAGTTGATCCACTTAATACATACAAATGTTTGAGTTTGTTTTATTCAGTATACAAGTATAGACAGCTTTTCATTTGGTCCACTTAATACACACTAATATTACATTTGGTCCACTTAATACACACTAATATTACATTTGGACCACTTAATACACACTAATATTACATTTGGTCCACTTATTACACACTAATATTACAGTTGGTCCACTTAATACACACTGATGTTCCATTTTGAGTTTGTTTTATTCAGTATAGAAATTGGTTTGTTCCACACGTATTTTGTGTGTGTTTTTCTATTCAGTATACAGCTAAAGAGATTATTTGTTCTTTTAAAAACAAACGAATATAATATTTTGATTTTTTTTGTTTTCAGTATAGAGCTATAAGGATTGATTTGTTCTATTGAATACACGAATATTACAGTTTGTGTTTGTTCTTTTAAGTATACATCTATACAGATTGATAAGTTTCATTTTATACACTCGATTATTTCATTTTGTATTCATTAAGCTATATAGATTGATTTGTTTCACTTTATGCTGGCGAATATTACCTAGCATTAATACATTTCGTTTTATTTAACCTGAGAGCACCGCAATATTACATTTTTCCTATTGATTATACAGCGAAATAGTTTGATTAGTGCTACTTAATACAAAGACATATTATTTTTTGTATTGATTATAATTTGCAACAGTGCAATATATTTTTGTTTGCTGTATTGCTCTATACTAATAACGCAATATTGTTTGTTTAGTTCCATTATATACACCCGAATAATCCATTTTGTTTTTATTAAAATGAAGTACATTTTGTATTTGTTCTATTTCAGTAAACGACAACACCGTTGATTTTGAGTTTGTTTCATTTAGGATATAGCTAAATAGATTTATTTGTTACACACAGATATTGTATTTTGTCTTAATACATACAAATATTACATTTTGATTCAGTATACAGCTATAGAGATTTGTTTGTTCCTTTTAATACAAACGAATATTACATTTTGTGTTTATTAAGTATACGTTTATACAGATTGATTAGTTCGATTTAATACTCGCGATTATTTCTTTTTGTATTCATTAAACTTAATACACAGAAATGCTATATTTTGTGTTGTTCTGTTTAGTATACATCTCAGTATACAAGTTGATTAGTTCCACTGTGAATGCAGGCGAATATTACATAGCATTAATACATTTTGTTTTTATTAAAATGAAGTACATTTTGTATTTGTTCTATTTCAGTAAACGACAACACCGTTGATTTTGAGTTTGTTTCATTTAGGATATAGCTAAATAGATTTATTTGTTACACACAGATATTGTATTTTGTCTTAATACATACAAATATTACATTTTGATTCAGTATACAGCTATAGAGATTTGTTTGTTCCTTTTAATACAAACGAATATTACATTTTGTGTTTATTAAGTATACGTTTATACAGATTGATTAGTTCGATTTAATACTCGCGATTATTTCTTTTTGTATTCATTAAACTTAATACACAGAAATGCTATATTTTGTGTTGTTCTGTTTAGTATACATCTCAGTATACAAGTTGATTAGTTCCACTGTGAATGCAGGCGAATATTACATAGCATTAATACATTTTGTTTTTATTAAAATGAAGTACATTTTGTATTTGTTCTATTTCAGTAAACGACAACACCGTTGATTTTGAGTTTGTTTCATTTAGGATATAGCTAAATAGATTTATTTGTTACACACAGATATTGTATTTTGTCTTAATACATACAAATATTACATTTTGATTCAGTATACAGCTATAGAGATTTGTTTGTTCCTTTTAATACAAACGAATATTACATTTTGTGTTTATTAAGTATACGTTTATACAGATTGATTAGTTCGATTTAATACTCGCGATTATTTCTTTTTGTATTCATTAAACTTAATACACAGAAATGCTATATTTTGTGTTGTTCTGTTTAGTATACATCTCAGTATACAAGTTGATTAGTTCCACTGTGAATGCAGGCGAATATTACATAGCATTAATACATTTTGTTTTTATCAAAATGAAGTACATTTTGTATTTGTTCTATTTCAGTAAACGACAACACCGTTGATTTTGAGTTTGTTTCATTTAGGATATAGCTAAATAGATTTATTTGTTACACACAGATATTGTATTTTGTCTTAATACATACAAATATTACATTTTGATTCAGTATACAGCTATAGAGATTTGTTTGTTCCTTTTAATACAAACGAATATTACATTTTGTGTTTATTAAGTATACGTTTATACAGATTGATTAGTTCGATTTAATACTCGCGATTATTTCTTTTTGTATTCATTAAACTTAATACACAGAAATGCTATATTTTGTGTTGTTCTGTTTAGTATACATCTCAGTATACAAGTTGATTAGTTCCACTGTGAATGCAGGCGAATATTACATAGCATTAATACATTTTGTTTTTATTAAAATGAAGTACATTTTGTATTTGTTCTATTTCAGTAAACGACAACACCGTTGATTTTGAGTTTGTTTCATTTAGGATATAGCTAAATAGATTTATTTGTTACACACAGATATTGTATTTTGTCTTAATACATACAAATATTACATTTTGATTCAGTATACAGCTATAGAGATTTGTTTGTTCCTTTTAATACAAACGAATATTACATTTTGTGTTTATTAAGTATACGTTTATACAGATTGATTAGTTCGATTTAATACTCGCGATTATTTCTTTTTGTATTCATTAAACTTAATACACAGAAATGCTATATTTTGTGTTGTTCTGTTTAGTATACATCTCAGTATACAAGTTGATTAGTTCCACTGTGAATGCAGGCGAATATTACATAGCATTAATACATTTTGTTTTTATTAAAATGAAGTACATTTTGTATTTGTTCTATTTCAGTAAACGACAACACCGTTGATTTTGAGTTTGTTTCATTTAGGATATAGCTAAATAGATTTATTTGTTACACACAGATATTGTATTTTGTCTTAATACATACAAATATTACATTTTGATTCAGTATACAGCTATAGAGATTTGTTTGTTCCTTTTAATACAAACGAATATTACATTTTGTGTTTATTAAGTATACGTTTATACAGATTGATTAGTTCGATTTAATACTCGCGATTATTTCTTTTTGTATTCATTAAACTTAATACACAGAAATGCTATATTTTGTGTTGTTCTGTTTAGTATACATCTCAGTATACAAGTTGATTAGTTCCACTGTGAATGCAGGCGAATATTACATAGCATTAATACATTTTGTTTTTATTAAAATGAAGTACATTTTGTATTTGTTCTATTTCAGTAAACGACAACACCGTTGATTTTGAGTTTGTTTCATTTAGGATATAGCTAAATAGATTTATTTGTTACACACAGATATTGTATTTTGTCTTAATACATACAAATATTACATTTTGATTCAGTATACAGCTATAGAGATTTGTTTGTTCCTTTTAATACAAACGAATATTACATTTTGTGTTTATTAAGTATACGTTTATACAGATTGATTAGTTCGATTTAATACTCGCGATTATTTCTTTTTGTATTCATTAAACTTAATACACAGAAATGCTATATTTTGTGTTGTTCTGTTTAGTATACATCTCAGTATACAAGTTGATTAGTTCCACTGTGAATGCAGGCGAATATTACATAGCATTAATACATTTTGTTTTTATTAAAATGAAGTACATTTTGTATTTGTTCTATTTCAGTAAACGGCAACACCGTTGATTTTGAGTTTGTTTCATTTAGGATATAGCTAAATAGATTTATTTGTTACACACAGATATTGTATTTTGTCTTAATACATACAAATATTACATTTTGATTCAGTATACAGCTATAGAGATTTGTTTGTTCCTTTTAATACAAACGAATATTACATTTTGTGTTTATTAAGTATACGTTTATACAGATTGATTAGTTCGATTTAATACTCGCGATTATTTCTTTTTGTATTCATTAAACTTAATACACAGAAATGCTATATTTTGTGTTGTTCTGTTTAGTATACATCTCAGTATACAAGTTGATTAGTTCCACTGTGAATGCAGGCGAATATTACATAGCATTAATACATTTTGTTTTATTTAAGCTTAGAGCTCCGCAATATTACATTTTGTATTTTTCCTATTATTTATACACCGAAACTGTTTGATTAGTTCTACTTAATACTAGGACATATTATTTTTTGTGTTGATTATAATTTGCAAACATTTTGTATTCATTTAACTATGTATGTATAAGTTTTTATTTACCCTTGCGCTTTGAACTTAGTCATTTTTGCGAGCAGGATAAGATGATTATTTAAAAAATAAGATGATTATTTAAAACAAATGATGATGATGATGATGATGACGATGAACGATGATTATTGACTTTGGAGCTAAGTATTTATTACTTTATCAAATATATATAATTATTTATATATATATATATATATTATTATTATTATTATTTAGCTACATGGTTGTTAAGTTTATATATTTTTTTTTTTTGCTAATATTGATGCAGATTTTTGAGACTTTCATTGATGATTAAAAATTGACGATTAATTATTAAGACTTTAATTATTTTACTCTACCTTATGCAGCATAATAATGAGTTAAAACAGAAGTGTTGAGTGTATAAGTGTTATTTTGGTAGTTTACTATATGTAAAACTTATATGTTAGGCCAGACACTTTTGCTTATAGCTAGTGGTATCAAGTGTCCGACTCAACATGAACCTTCAACAGGATTGATTTCTGTTGATTGTATATCTGCGCACATTAATTGTGCTCAGTTGCTATGGTAAAATTTTATTTGTAAGACAATATCGTTAGCAACCTTGTATACCACATACAAACAGTAATTGTCAATATAAGAATGTCTACAAACTAGAGTATGCCGTAAAACCCGCAACAATATTATTTTTGTTGCTGGTATAGTAAGTGACTTAAAAAGAATGTGACTGCACAGGTATCTAAATTTAAGTGAACGGTGTTTAATACATTAGTCTATTTTTTTTAGTTAATAGTCTTGCATAGCTCTATATTGAATACACATGACACTAATAATATCATTTGACATTCCCTATATCAATTATTCAGTAGTGTTTACTGTTAATAGTGAATCATATAACCCTGTACATAAGTACATTGCTAAGTATATACATTACTTTGTATATTTATTGTAAACGCAAGAAGTTATAAAAACTTCACAATGTGTACTCATATTTTTATTTATGATATATCAGCAGGTACCGTTATATAATAGATTGAGCTACGCAAGTAGAGGTTTATTAAGTCCTCTATAGTATATATTAGAATGTGTTCGTCAGCCTTGTAATATTTTATTAGTACACCACATTATTTAAAATGTGACCAACCGCCGCTAATCTACATAACAGCCCAGTTTAGGGTTATAAAATAAACAACAGATTATTAAAAGATTTGTACATTATATACAGCATTTATAGTAAAAAATAACATATTGTTGCATTTAGGATAGAGTTAATTAGCCGTTTGGGCCTAACAGGCCCAGGCCTAATTAATATTGCTAATAATAATATTCCACTGATTTCTGGGGCCCTGTAAATTTATTTCATCACTCGTGTTTTGGGTACCGGGCCAGGTCCCTTGATAATATAATGTATATTATCATTCCTCAGGGTAAGCATATATTTCTTTTGTATGTTATAGGAATATTAACATACCATGTACAACTTCCTTTATAATAAAGGTTATGTATATAGTGGCATAAAATAAAACTTATTCCTCTACCAGTCAATTTATTATTTAATCAAGACTGTAGATAAGTCTGACAAATCAATTTAACTACATTTATATAATTTTTTTTGACATTTCTGTCTGGGTATGCATGGCTCAGCTGTTAGAGGTGGCATGAGTCCACATCCCAGGCCACACATACATATATGTGGACTGCATTGTGGTCCCATCCCATCCCCCACTAGAAACTGATACTTTTTTGCACATAGTAGAACTAAGTGCTACAATAAGTAAACAAAGCCACACTAAAAACCCCAATCAAAAAAACACAAAACACTTTGCTGACCCTGGGTGGTAATTATAGGGACATGTGATGAAAATAGGGCATGAATTTTAATTCAATATTTTGTCAGACATCAGACAATCTAGAATATAGTATTCTAATACTTTAAAGACTGAAGCCCGGGCTGCCGTGCTGGGGTTCAGGATATAATTAATGTCATAATCCAACTTATTTCACGCAAGTGCAGTCCTTAGATTTGCCCGGTGGACCCTGTGAGCCGAGCAGTGTAGCAGAAAATGTTAAGTTGTCAATTTCTCCTTGCACAGGGTGCAATCTCTCCCTTTATTAATAATATATTGTCCTTTATTTCCTGGGAGGAGATTTATACTCAGACGAGTTATACATTTATCAATTCTCTTATTATTAGAGTAGTTTGTTGATCGTCTGAAATTAACCGAAGTTCTGCGGAAAGTTTGTTTAAATGGTTTATTTGAAATAAATTCAGACCATTTCTTTATAATTATTTTCCTTGTTAAAGAGTTAAAGAGTGGTATTGAGGGATGTTTCATAAGCCATTATATATTCTCTCTCTCTCTCTCTCTCTCTCTCTCTCTCTCTCTCTCTCTCTCTCTCATGAACACACTTAAGCTTATGTTAGTAGGTTGATTCATAAGCCATTTCCTCTCGTGGACACACTTAAGCTGATGTTTTTGGTTGGGAATTATGTTTCATAAGCCATTGTCTCTTGTCGATAAACTTAAGCTGACTGTAAATTATACTTTAGCTGGTGTGACAGGGTATGAGGTCTGTTTCAAAAGCTATCGCCTCTCATGGACACATTTAAGCTGGTGTTACTGTATGTGAGGGCTATTTTATAAGCCATGTTCTCTCATGGACACACTTTACCTGGTGTTACTGGATATTAGGTCTGTTATATAAGCTATCGTCTCTCTTTGATACATTTAATCTGATGTTACTTGGTGCAAGGGATGTTTCATCAGACATTTTCTTTCGTGGACACACTTAAGATGATGTTACTGTTGTAAAGGAGCCATTGTCTCTCATTGACACACTTAAACTGGTGTTATTAGGTGTGAGTGGTGTTTCATAATCCATTGTTTCTTATGGGCACAATTAAGTTGGTGCTATTAGATCTGAGGGAAATTTCATACGCCATTGTCTCTCGAAGACACACTTTAGCTGGTGTTACTGTATGTGAGGGATATTTCATAAGCCATTTTCTCTCGTGTACTGCTCCGTTTCAGTATACATGTAACTAACTATACCTGCAACTTGTTACACACTCGTCTACTTGTTTATGCTAATGGTATATTATTGTGAAAACGATCACATCATACGTCTGCAATATGGTTATGCAAGGAATCGTTGTATTGCTGGTATATGCGTTAGCGACATTTTAAAGAAATATGTTCTGTACATCATTATATATGGACACTCAGTAACACGTTGGTATATAACTATTTTGATCAATGTTTTGCAATTTCCATCAAAATACTCTCATTTGGTTAAAAAACACATATAAGTTACGCAATCCAATTATAAAAAAAAAAATTTTCGTATTCTAAAACAGGTTTACCCCTAAGCCGCTAATAAATAACAGATCCTAGGGCATTTCGCGAGTTATATCTCTTTCCAGACACTGGGAGTTTTTGTGTATGGTAACCTTCTCTGACTGCACAAAATTCAGTCACCATACAGGTTTTATAATCTAGTGCCTTGCCATACATTGTACAAAAGACGAATGTATTTCATACATGTTAAAGGCAACGCTAATTGTAGTACTTCTTTAGTTGTTACATTATGACATTTTTATAAAACCGTCCTGTGACAGTTCTTGCATACAGAACCTTTTTAACATATCGCAAAAGTTTGTCAAAACATAGGCTCCTTGCATTTTCCGTGGCCCATATTCTTTGTTATGTTTTTCTTTTGGGTTCATAAGTTTTGCTTTTTTTCGTTATAAAATTTCAGGAAAATGTCAACAAATAAAGCTGGGTCGGTAGTGCAATGGATAGAGGTTGCGGGTTTGATCCCCAGCCTCTCATAAAACAACACTCTGGTTTTACCCAGGAAGCAGACTCGAGAGCGGTTCATATAGGCTTTGAGTTTTCATCGCAGCGAGCTTAAATAAATTAGTATAAACTTACAACTGCGGTATCCATTGTGCATTCATTTTCTTAACTTTTAGAGACTTTTTCAAAATACGATGAACTCGTTTTAACGATAAGTTTATCATCCAAGCTGAGTCTCTTACTGTGTATCAAGCATCAGTTTTCATGATTTCGCGGATTTTTAGAATGTTTTCTTTGGTTATTGACGTTACAGGACGACCAGGGAAAGATGCATCTTTTAACTGGTGTTGCCCAAATAAGAATTTGGCCACCACCTACAAATAGTACTAAAAGACATTTAAGCCTTCTCGTAAATGCTACACACTTCTTGGTAAATGTTTTTTCGACGTCATTCCAAGAATTACCTCCTCATATAAAGGCCCTAATTTCAAGCACATTTGCCAATCAGTGTGAATACAGTGTAATGAGTAGGCCATAAAGCAGTGCACATTGAACCCATGTCAGTAAATGTTTGATGTCGATATTTAGCTGTGAAGCTCACCATTAGCGATACGAAGTTGTTTCATTAATACATCGCATGATTCCAAAGACATAATACAGCAGTCGCATTATTTACGGAACACCCATCGTATAATTAGCAAAATTCATCTTGTAACATTTCCCTATAAATGACACCGGACAGAAGTTTCGCAAATTTTGTAACTAGCGACAAAAAATGGGTTCGTTTTTTCGAGCGCTAACGAAGGACTTATATATGGGCAACATATGGGCAACGAGACATTGCAAAAAGACATTGTATATAATTTACAAATTTCTGTCCTTCTACTCAAGTTGCAGTACCTGGATACAAGTATGTTAATGCACAGGTCTACAACAGAAAGATGCTTACATAATTCATAAACGCCATACTATCACAGGTCTTCGCAACGTGCGCTTGCTGCAGGACAACGCTTCTTCACGCAAAGCCAGCATTGTCATGAACTATTTAAAACAAAAAAATGTGGCTGTGCTTTGCCACCCAACATATTCGCATAATCTTATTGTGACTTCTTTTTTGTTCCCTAAACGTGAAACGTACATATCTGGACGATCATTTGTGCGATATTAAATACTCCAGTGTATGCACAGTGTTCCACGAAAATATTATGAAAAAGAGAATAAAATAGAAATGAAATTCAGCATGTATATTGTTTGTAGTACGTCAATCTGCATTCATATTTGAACACCCCTGGTATTATAATATTTGTTCACCTTAGGCAGTGAATGATGTTTTTCTTATAGTACTGTTTGAAATATCGTTACTTTGGGAGCAAACTGATCCCAGCTCTATAAACCTTACACATAAATGAATAAAGCTATAAAAAAAAATCTATATTTTCGAAGCATGCTTGTTGGTTCGTACTAATGGCGTCCTATTAAAAGTTTTAAATCGTTGATTCGAGGATTGTTATCTTTATTCTTCTTGTCTTGTCTTTCAAATGTACAAACAAATGTACTTTTACAGACATTTACAAATTTAATATTCTTGACACTGATTTCAACTGATGTTTAAACATACAAAAGTACAATTGATTGACTGATTAACCTAATGACCGTATAAAACTGTCAATTTTAAATCAGAAATGGACTCTGCATGAAAATTTGAAAATTTCCTTGTCAACATCCTTAAAAAGATTTAAGAATACAAATTGCAACTTTAATGAAAGGAAGCATTATATTAGAGCTTTAGCTATAGTACGATCAAAACAAACGAATAGATTCCACAGTTAGTCAACATTAGAGCTTTAGCTATAGTACGATCACAACAAACGAATAGATTCCACAGTTAGTCAACATTAGAGCTTTAGCTATAGTACGATCACAACAAACGAATAGATTCCACAGTTAGTCAACATTAGAGCTTTAGCTATAGTACGATCACAACAAACGAATAGATTCCACAGTTAGTCAACATTTTGTAAAATTATTACTTTGTAATGGTTTATTTTGCAATTTTGAAGGCGCTGGTAAAGTATAGAAAATGAAGACCATGCATCAATGGCCTTGTTCTACCTAACTTGAATAAAATAGATACCGAAACAGTTTCCTTAATGTTACGAGTATTTGTACTTGGTGGTCGTGACTCAACTTCAAGGTTTAATTTGGGCAGTTTCCTTATCTCATGGTATCTAAGGATCTTTGAAGATAAATTCGTGTGCATTCTTCTTATATGAAAGTGGATTATATGTAAACTTGAAGCGGATAGAAACATGTATATATAATGGAATAGATTTAAAATGACATACGAGGAACAGTCAGAAAGTATTTGGACTTTTTATGATTTTTGCTTATCTCGTGCTCGCTTATCAAGCGTGTTTACCTGACAATTTGATACATGTGCAGAACAACAATCCCGCGTTAAGTATTCGGTTGTGAGAAATTCAATAAAGGCGTTTATGAAGAGATTTATTTGTCATTTATGCTAGGTTCCCACTGTCGTGCGATCCGTTGCAAACGACACGATTGGCCATTCGTAGTAGATCATGGAATTTCTCTGAAATTTCAGGTTTGGATTCGAGGTGATGCGTGTCGATACGTTTTGATACGATTTGTTGCGCTCGGATGCGAACTGGTCACCATTTGTCAATTTCAGATGTCACGATCTGTCACGGTCTGATCCTCCGTTTAGATACGATCACATAGGTTCCGATGGGATTGTTTCGATCAAGTCTCGATCTGATACAATCATCACGATCCGGTTACCCGAATTTGGACGATCTGGTACGTGCAGATACGTTCCGATACGTTCATCACGAATATATACGCTCCGTTACGATAGGATACGATTGTGGTCGCGATGTCTTTCACGATCATGATCGAGGGTGATCATGATTTGAGCTACGACTGGACCCCGACGGGTATATAAACAGCCCGACTGACCTTAGACTTCATTGTTTCTTAAACTTTTACAGAGCGAACACTACAACCCTCAACCATTGGTGATGGGTGGAGTTGCGAATGATGACAACGTGGCATTCGTGGAAGATTGCAACACATCTCAACGGAGCGTGGTTTTTGTCTTGTCTAAGATCGATCCCGATCACCACGATTTGGAAGCACAATTTGATGCGATCTGTCGCGCTTTGTTACGATGCAATACACTCTGATACGATGATCCCGATTGACAATTGATCGTGTTGATCGTAGAAAAATTTTGAACCGTTCAAAAAATTTCTACGATTAACACGATTGCCACGACTGACCTCAAGATCTGATAAGATCTGATAGGATCACCACGATTAGTCCACGATTAAGACACGATTTCAATCGTGCTGCGAATCGTGACAGAGGGAACCTAGCATTATACAAGACTATTTTTTAACAACAACGACTCCAAGATAGAAGAACGGCGTTCGGCCATAAAATTCCTTCTTAAAGAGGGTACAAAGTATTTTGAGACTTTTCTGCTTGAAATGTTTGCCGATGTATGGATTTCACGTTCAGCATTTCATAATTAAGTTTCTCATTTTTGTAACGGTCAAACCAGCGTTTGTGCAAAGCCTAGGCCTGAGACACCTGCTGAGGCCCCAGGAATAGTTAAAATTTTGAGTTTTTTGTTATACGAGACCGATGAGTAACATGTATATATATACTATAGCAACGTCATGTTGACGTGTGCGGGGCAGATACGAAATATATTTACATGTTTTGCATAAAATCCACAACATATTTTCAGAAAACTGTCTCGTGTTGAAATATTCTCATTTATAACACGCTTTCAAATGTTCGAGCACTGCCACGTGTAGATTGTTTGAAATGTTCAGTAGGTATTCCAGCACTACCACGGGTAGATTGTTTGAAATGTTCAGTAGGTATTCGAGCACTACCACCTACCACGGGTAGAGTGTTTGAAATGTTCAGTAGGTATTCGAGCACTACCACGGGTAGAGTGTTTGAAATGTTCAGTAGGTATTCGAGCACTACCACGGGAAGAGTGTTTGAAATGTTCAGTAGGTATTCGAGCACTACCACGGGTAGAGTGTTTGAAATGTTCAGTAGGTATTCGAGCACTACCACGGGAAGAGTGTTTGAAATGTTCAGTAGGTATTCGAGCACTACATGTACCACGGGAAGAGTGTTTGAAATGTTCAGTAGGTATTCGAGCACTACCACGGGAAGAGTGTTTGGAATGTTCAGTAGGTATTCGAGCACAACCACGGCTAGATTGTTTTAAATGTTCAGTAGGTATTCGAGCACTACCACGGGAAGAGTGTTTGGACTGTTCAGTAGGTATTCGAGCACAACCACGGCTAGATTGTTTTAAATGTTCAGTAGGTATTCGAGCACTACTACGGGAAGAGTGTTTGGAATGTTCAGTAGGTATTCGAGCACTACTACGGGAAGAGTGTTTGGAATGTTCAGTAGGTATTCGAGCACTACCACGGGAAGAGTGTTTGGAATGTTCAGTAGGTATTCGAGCACAACCACGGCTAGATTGTTTTAAATGTTCAGTAGGTATTCGAGCACTACCACGGGAAGAGTGTTTGGACTGTTCAGTAGGTATTCGAGCACAACCACGGGAAGATTGTTGACATCGCCAAACCTCCATCCTCCGCTTTAATGGTAAGAAACAGTAAGAAATCGCACGGCACGTGATCAGGAGAATATTAATGGTGTCTAACAGTGTCAATTCCCAACTCCGTAAGTGTTGCCATGGTAACAACAGACGACTGCGGAGATGCGTTGTCATGGTACACGATAAAGTCAGGTGTCTTCCTAGTAGCCGCAATGTTTAGGAATTTAGTGCAGGATTAACTTCATGAAAATCTTTTATTCTATATTACTAGTATTAAATATAAAAATATTTGCTTTTGATTGGTACTGTCACTTAGTACTGTGTTGTAACTGTTTCCAGACGGCACAACCCAACACCTGTGACATCGAATACATTGTAATATAAATGTGCATTTTCTTTAAATTGTCAAAGTCATTCATTCATTATAAAAAAATTAAAACCGAAATCATTCAATGTGTTTGTTATAATCAGAGTATTGAAACATAACATTAAACCACATTCTGATACAAGCCCTTGCCTAGTTTTCTACGTAATGTTTGTTGAGTGTGTTACACCATATTAATGGCGATGTGTATTCGAGCATACCTGCTTATAATTCCCATAGCTTGTTTCCACTAATCAATACTGAAACATCAGCACATAAACCAATGACATTTGGAGTAAACGAAATAACAGTATGTTAATAAGGTAATATGACAAAAATGCAACAAAGGTCATCCCCGTCATATGGGCGATGCATTAATAAGGAAATGTCATATCTGTATCCTATTAAATTGATAAAACATAAAATGTGTTTTTTGCATAATTTGTCAGGAACGTGAAAAATAACGTGACCGCTGTCATGTTGTTGACATTATTATTTTACCTGCATATATACGAAATTTAAAATAACAACAGCCTTCTACGAAAGTTATAAACCGTCAACGGTAGTGTATTACAGGTGATGCAAAATTTAACATGTACATAATATAAAACGTAAAAAAACGCCACATTCCATCAACACTTTTAGAACAATCCACAACAGTATGTTCAACTGCTTCGGTTGTTTTAAAACTTTAGGACGAGCTCGCCAACATTGTGTCCCAATATATTTTGATCGCTTTATAAACAACGGAGAATATGATGGTTCAGCACCAATAATGACAATGCTCGCTGACTGTACACGTGTTCAGTTATTATTAAACATGAAGTATGAATGGTGACGAGTAAGGCAGTGACAATGATGGCTGACTGGACAAGAGTAAGTTATCAAACTTGAGGCAAAAATGATGACAAGTAACGACAGTGACAATGATGGCTGACTGGACGATAGTAAATTATCAAACATGCAGCATTAATAAAGAAAAGTAACGGCAGAAAATATGATGACTGACTGAACCAAAGTTAATTACCAAACATGCGGTATTAATGGAGACAATTAACGACAGTGACAACGATGACTGACTGCACCAGTGTTAGTTATCAAACATGCGGCAATAATGATGACAAGTAACGACAGTGACTATGATGACTGACTGGACAAGTGTTAGTTATAAAACAAACAGAAATAACGAGGTCAAGTAACGACAGATATAATGATCGCTGATTGGACAATAGTTAAATATCAAACATGCGGTATTAATGATGACAAGTAACGACAGTGACTATGATGGCTGACTGGACAAGAGTTAATTATTAAACATGCGGCAATAATGGTGACAAGTAACGACAGTGACTATCATGACTGACTGGACAAGTGTAATTTCTCAAACATGCAGTATTAATGATGACAAGTAACGACAGTGAAAATGATGGCTGACTGGACCAGAGGTAATTTTCAAACATGCGGCAATAACGATGACAAGTAACAACAATGATTGCTGACTGGACAAGTGTTAGTTATCAAACATGCGGGAATAATATATAAATAACGACAGTGGCCATGATGATTGACTGGGCAAGTGTTAGTTATCAAACATGCGGGAATAACTAGGACAAGTAACGACAGAGAACATGATGGCTGGCTGGACAAGTGTTAATGATCAAATATGCGGTATTAATGATGGCAAGTAACGACAGTGGATATGATGGCTGACTGGACAAGAGTTAGTTATCAAACATGCGGCAATAACGATGACAAGTAACGACAGTGACTATGATGACTGATTGGACAAGATTTAGTTATCAAACATGCGGCAATGACGATGACAAGTAATGACAGTGACTATGATGACTGACTGGACAAGATTTAGATATCAAACATGCGGGAATAACAAGAACAAGTTACGACAGAGAACATGATGAATGGCTGGACAAGTGTTAGTTATCAAACATGCGGCAATAACGATGACAAGTAACGACAGTGACTATGATGACTGACTGGACAAGAGTTAGTCATCAAACATGCGGCAATAACGATGGCAAGTAACGACAGTGGATATGATGGCTGACTGGACAAGAGTTAGTTATCAAACAAGCGGCAATAACGAAGTCAAGTTACGACAGTGACAATGATGGCTGGCTGGACAAATGTTAGTTATCAAACAAGCGGCAATAATTATGACAAATATCGACAGTGACTATGATGAATGACTTGACCAGAGATAATTATCAAAGATGCTGTATTAATGGTCAAAACTAACGGCAGTGACTACTATGCCTGACTGGACAAGCGTAAATTCTCAAACATGCAGTATCAATGATGACAAGTAAGGACAGTGACAATGATGGCTGACTAGACCAGAGTTAATTATCAAACATGCAGTATCAATGATGACAAGTAAGGACAGTGACAATGATGACTGACTGGACCAGAGTTAAATATCAAACATGCAGTATCAATGATGACAAGGAACGACAGTGAATCTAATGAATGACTTGTAAGTGTTTGTTATCAAATATACAGTATTAATGATGACAAGTAACGACAGTGACTATGATGGCTGACTGGAAAAGTGTTAGTTATCAAACATGTGATATTGATAATGACAAGTAACGACAGTGACTATGATGACTGACTTGACAAAAATTAGTTATCAAACATGCAGAATTAATGATGACAAGTAACGACAGTTACTATGATGACTGACTGGACAAGAGTTAGTTATCAAACATGCGGCAATAATGATAAGGGTTAGTTATTAAACATGCAGTATTAATTATGATAAGTAACGACACCGACAATGATTGCTGACTGTACAATGGAAAATAATCAAACATGCAGTATAAATGATGACATGTAACGACAGTGACAATTATGGCTGACTGGACCAGAGTTGATTATCAAACATGCGGTATTAATGGTGACAAGTAAAGGCGATGACAATGATGGCTGACTGGACAAACGTTAGTTATCAATTATGCGGCAATTGATAATCAAACATGCGGCATTAAAAATGACAAGTAACAACAGTAGCTATGATGACTAACTGGACCAGAGTAAATTATCAAACATGCGGTTTTAATGGCGGCAATAATGATAACAAGTTACGACAGTGACAATGATAGCTGACTGGGCAAGAGTTAATCATCAAACATGTAGTTATAATGATGTCAAGTAAAGACAGCAACAATGATGGCTGACTGGACAAGAGTTAGTTATCAAACCTGTGGCAAAAAATGTTGACAAGTAACGACAGTGACAATGATGGATGACTGGACAAGTGTTAGTTATCAAACATACGGTATTAATGAAGACAAGTTACGACAGTTACTATGAAGACTGATTGGACAAGAGTTAGTTATCAAACATACGGTATTAATGATGACAAGTAACGACAGTGACTATGATGACTGACTGGACAGTAGTTAGTTTTCAAACATGCGGTAACAACAGTGAAAATAATGGCTGACTGGTCCACGGTTAGTTATCAAACATGCGACAATAATGGTGACATGTAATACAATGACTAAGATGGTTGATTGTGCATGCGCTATTAATGATGACAAGTAAAGACAGAGACAATGCTGGCTGACTGGACAAGCATTAGTTACAAACATGTATCAAACATGCGACAATAATGATGACAAGAAATGATAATGACTCTGATGACTGACTGGACAAGAGTTAGTTTTCAAACATGCGGTATTAATGATGACAAGTAACGACAGTAACAATGATGGCTGACAGGACCAGAGTTATTTATCGAACATACGGTAATAATGATGACAAGTCACGACAGTATCAATGATGGCTGACTGGACCAGAGTTATTTATCAAACATACGGTAATAATGATGACATGTAACGACAGTGACTATGATGGCTTACTGGACCAGAGTAATTTATCAAACATACGGTAATAATGATGACAAGTAACGACAGTATCAATGACGGCTGACTGGACCAGAGTTATTTATCAAACATACGGTAATAATGATGACAAGTCACGACAGTATCAATGATGGCTGACTGGACCAGAGTTATTTATCAAACATACGGTAATTATGATGACAAGTAACGACAGTAACTATGATGGCTGATTGTACAAGCGTTAATAATCCAACATGCAGTATTAATGATAAGTTGTAACGACAGTGACAATGACGACTGACTGGACAAGAGTTAGTTAGTCAAACATGCGGTTTTAATGATGACAAGTAACGACAGTGACAATGACGACTGACTGGACAAGAGTTAGTTTATCAAACATGCGGTTTTAATGATGACAAATAACGACAGTGGCAATGATGGCTGACTGGAACGAAATTGATTATCAAAATCCGGTATTAATGATGAAAAGTGACGACAGTGACTATGATGAGTGGCTGGACAAGTGTTTGTTATCAAACACCTGGCAATAACAAGGACAAGTAACGTCAGATATAATGATGGCTGACTGGACCAGAGTTAATTATAAAACATGCGGTATAAATGGTGACAAGTAACGACAGTGACAATGATGGCTGACTGAACAAGCATTAGTTATCAAACATGCGACAATAATGATGACAAGAAATGACAGTGAAAATGATGGCTGACTGGACAGGATAAAATATCAAACATGTTGTACTAATGATGACAAGTACCGACAGAGGCTATGATGGCTTACTAGATCTGAGTTAATTTATTATACATTGGGTATTAATGGTGACATGTAATGACAGTGACAATGATGACTGACTGGACAAGTGTTAGTCATTAAACATGCGAGAATAACGATAACAAGTAACGACAGAGATAATGACGGCTCACTGGACCAGAGTTAATTATCAAACATGCGGTATTAATGATGACAAGTAAAGACAGTGACAATGATGGCTGACTGTCCCAGAGTTAATTATCAAACATGCGGTATTAATGGTGACAAGTAACGAAAGTCAAAATGATGACTGACTAGACCAGAGTTAATTATCGAACATGCGGTATTAATGATGACAAGTAAAGACAGTGAAAATGATGGCTGACTGGACAGGATAAAATATCAAACATGTGGTATTAATGATGACAAGTACCGACAGAGGCTATGATGGCTTACTAGATCTGAGTTAATTTATTATACATTGGGTATTAATGGTGACATGTAATGACAGTGACAATGATAACTGACTGGACAAGTGTTAGTCATTAAACATGCGGGAATAACGATAACAAGTAACGAAAGAGATAATGACGGCTCACTGGACCAGAGTTAATTATCAAACATGCGGTATTAATGATGACAAGTAAAGACAGTGACAATGATGGTTGACTGTCCAAGAGTTAATTATCAAACATGCGGTATTAATGGTGACAAGTAACGAAAGTCAAAATGATGACTGACTAGACCAGAGTTAATTATCGAACATGCGGTATTAATGATGACAAGTAAAGACAGTGAAAATGATGGCTGACTGGACAGGATAAAATATCAAACATGTGGTATTAATGATGACAAGTACCGACAGAGGCTATGATGGCTTACTAGATCTGAATTAACTATCATACATTGGGTATTAATGGTGACATGTAACGACAGTGACAATGATGACTGACTGGACAAGTGTTAGTCATTAAACATGCGGGAATGACGATAACATGTAACGACAGAGATAATGACGGCTCACTGGACCAGAGTTAATTATCAAACATGCGGTATTAATGATGACAAGTAAAGACAGTGACAATGATGACTGACTAGACCAGAGTTAATTATCGAACATGCGGTATTAATGATGACAAGTAAAGACAGTGAAAATGATGGCTGACTGGACAGGATAAAATATCAAACATGTGGTATTAATGATGACAAGTACCGACAGAGGCTATGATGGCTTACTAGATCTGAATTAACTATTATACATTGGGTATTAATGGTGACATGTAACGACAGTGACAATGATGACTGACTGGACAAGTGTTAGTCATTAAACATGCGGG
This sequence comes from Panopea generosa, assembly GCA_029582155.1. NCBI lineage: Eukaryota > Metazoa > Mollusca > Bivalvia > Adapedonta > Hiatellidae > Panopea > Panopea generosa. The sequence goes on from CM055900.1 coordinate 26,114,414, forward strand.
AATGACGATAACATGTAACGACAGAGATAATGACGGCTCACTGGACCAGAGTTAATTATCAAACATGCGGTATTAATGATGACAAGTAAAGACAGTGACAATGATGGTTGTCTGTCCCAGAGTTAATTATCGAACATGCGGTATTAATGATGACAAGTAAAGACAGTGACAATGATGACTGGCTAGACCAGAGTTAATAATCGAACATGCGGTATTAATGATGACAAGTAACGACAGTGACAATAATGGCTGACTTGACCAGAGTTAATTATCAAACATGCGATATTAATGGTGATAATTAACGACATTGGCTATGATGAATGACTGGAAAAGTGTTAGTTTTCAATCATGCGGGAATAACGATAACAAGTAACGATAGAAATAATGATGGCTCACTGCTCCAGAGTTAATTATCAAACCTTCAGTATTAATGATGACAAGTAACGACAGTGACAATGATGGCTGACTGGACAAAAGTAAATTATCAAACATGTGGTAGTAATGATGACATGTAACGACAGTGACTATGATGACTGACTGGACAAGTGTTAATGATCAAACATGCGGGAATAACGAGGACAAGTAACGACAGAGATAATGATGGATGACTGAACCAGGGCTAATTATCACACATGCGGTATTAATGATGAAAAGTAATGACTGTGACTACGATGACTGACTGGACAATAGTTAGTTATCAAACATTCGGCAATAACGATGACAGGTAACGACCGTGACAATGATAGCTGACTGAAAAAGTATTAGTTATCATATATGCGGCATTAATGATGACAAGTAACGACAGTGACTATGATGGCTGACTGGATAAGTATTAATTATCAAACATGCGGCAATAATGATGACAAGTAACGACAGTGGAAATGATGACTGACTGAACCAGAGATAATTATCAAAAATGCGGCATTAATAATGACAAGTAATGACAGTAACTATGATGACTGACTGGACAAAAGTTAGTTATCTAACATGTGGTATTAATGATAACAATTGACGACAGTGACAATGATGGCTGATTGGACCAGAGTTAATTATCTAACAGGCAGTTTTAATGATGAGATGTAAAGAAAGCGGCAAACTTGACAAGAGTTAGTTATCAAACATGATAACAAGTAACGACAGTGGAAATGATGGCTGAGAGCACAAGAGTTAGTTATTGAACATGTGGTAATAAAGATTACAAGTAACGACAGTGCCTATGATAGCTGACTGTATAAGTGATAATAATCAAACATGCAGTATAAATGATGACAAGTTCGACAGTGAATATGATGACTGATAGGACAATAGTGACTATGATGACTGACTGGACAAGGGTTAGTTCTCAAACATGAAGTATTAATGGTTACAAGCAACGGCAGTGGCAATGATGGCTAACCTGACCAGAGTTAATTATCAAACATGCGGCATTAATAATGACAAGTAAAGACAGGAACTATGGAGACTGACTCGACCAAAGTTAATTATCAAACATGCGGCATTAATGATAATAAGTAACGACAGTGAAATGATGACAGATTGGACCAGATTTAATTTATATAACATGCAGTATTAATGATGACAAGTAACGACAGCGACAATGGTGGCTAAAGTGCACACGTGTTAGTTATCAAACATGCAGTATTACTGTGACAAGTAACGACAGTGACTATGATGACCGACTGAACAAGAGTTAGCTATCGAACATGCGGTATTAAAGATGACAAATAACGACAGTGCCTATGAATGCTGACTGTACAAGTGATAATAATCAAACATGCAGTATAAATGATGGCAAGTAACGACAGTGAATATGATGACTGACTGGACAAGAGTTAGTTATCAAACATGCGGTATTAATGATGACAAGAAACGACAGTGACAATGATGGCTATCTGGACCAGAGTTAATTATCAAACATGCAGTATTAATGATAACAATAAACGAAAGTGACAATGATGGCTGACTGGACAAGAGTATTTAATCAAACTTGCGGCAATAATGATGACAAATAAAGACTATGATATGATTGGTGACTGTACAAGGTTTAATAATTCCACTAGCAATATTAATAATGACATGTAACGACAGTGACAATGATGGCTGTTACAAGATACAAGATGTTTAATCGAGTAAATAAAGGCCACCGGCACAAAATACAGCAATAATTATTGATCATTGATGTTTTACAAAGTTGTGTTACAATATATTAAATATACATTTGAAGTGTCTGAAACCGGTACAGAATATAATGTGGAACTATGTTTTATCTATAATTTCAAACAGTTTTGTTATAAAAGAGCAATTTTTCTAATAGTCTCTGGATTCTCGCTTTGAAGCAATCGATAAAAATCTGTATGTTCTGAATGTCCTATATACCAATTATACAGATGTGTTTCTATAACATGAGTATACTTAGAATAATTAAAAAATACATGATATCCGTTTTCTATCACCATTATATTGGAATTTAAGAAACAAAATAAACACATTCTATTTTCATTTTCAATGTTAAAATGTCGACCAATTTCAATATTTAGTCTGTGAGAGGAGCATCTAAAACGTGCAAATGACCGTTTGAGATTGAACGAAAGGTCAATGTTTAAATATCTTTCAGGATTTAATAAGGATTTAATATATTTATATGTATCACACCTGAGTGAGTTGATTAGATCATCATGCCAAGTTTGAGTCATACAATCTGAAATCCTTCGTTTAACTGTTAAGACAAATAGGTTAATGTCACCAACATCTTGTGCTAGCCACACATACCCAAACCCATACCTATACAATAATGTTTTTACGTTTGTGGCCCACGTTTTTGTACCAATATCATGTAGAGATTTCAACATTTTGTAACAGTTCTTAGGAAAGCGATTGTTGGACGTTTGAAGCAATTTACACCAGTATTTTATGCACTTGGTATAATATATTACACATAGTGGAAGTCTCCCGCACTCTCCAAGAGCTACTTAGTTATTTACAGTAGAATCAATACCTAGAAAATATTTACAAAATTGTACTTGTATTTGTTCTATCTTGTCGGCGTATTCATATCCCAAGATTTCCGAACCAAATGTGAGTATTGGCACTACCATCGAATCAAATAATTTAAATATATCTTTATGCATAAAACTTCCAAATGTCCTCTGATATCCTTTAATTGAAAATATTGTCTTCCTAGCCTGTGCAGCCAATTAACACTTAGCAGATGTCCACGAGAGTTTAGGGGTAAAAAGTAATCCCATATATTTATATACAGATGTAGTGTTTACATTATTACCATTAAAGGACCAATTTTCATAATTTCGCAGCGGACCGCCATTTCTAAATACTATTATTTCAGTTTTCTTGATGTAAACCTGCTTGCCCGTGTTATCACAAAATTCAGAAATTGCGTTGAGTTGTATTTGTAATTTCCTTGCTGTGTCCGCACAGTTAGCTACGTCGTCCGCAAAAAGTAAGCAAAGAATATCTGGTATATCATTAGTAATAAATATTCCATTATGACATTTTTCTCTGAGGTGGGTACAAAGATCATTTATGTAAAGATTAAAAGTTATCGGCGAATTTAAATCACCTTGTCTCGCTCCAATATTGCATTTAAATGGCTTAGTAAACTTGTCTCCAACCATAACATATGATTGGATGTTCGAATACATAGATATTAACATATGCATAAGCTTACCGTTGATTCCTTTATTCAGAAGGCTTGAAAATAGTTTTAAATGAACTAGAGAATCAAATGCTTTCTGGAAATCTACGTATAGGACAAAGTACCTACCACCTGGTTTCGAAATATATTTCTGGATCATACCTTGCAAATTGAACATGTTATCTATAACCGAGTAACCCGCCCTAAACCCCGCCTGGGCTTCATCGATAATTTCAAACTGCTCAGACCATTTAGTAATTCTGTCATTAATTATGCTTGAGAAGATCTTATACATTATATTAATCAAAGATATCCCCCTGTAATTTGATAGATCGTCCCTCGAACCCGTTTTGAAAATAGGAACTATAATGTACGGTGTTCCGTTAGGGCCCATCGTGCTATCGCTTTGTCAACAAGCATACGCGATGCCACGATAGCACGATGACACGATGGTGATGACACGATAGTACGATAGCACGATGGTGATGGTACGATGGCACGATGGTGATGACATGATAGCACGATGACGATGACACGATGACACGATGGTGATGAAGCGATGCCACGACAGCACGATGACGATGACGCGATATCGTGCCATCGTGCCATCACCATCGTGTCATCGTACCATCACCATCGTGCTATCGTACTATCGTGCCATCACCATCGTGTCATCGTGTTATCGTGGCATCGTCTGTCTGTAAGATATGCGCAAAAAAGTAAATAATGGAATACATCATGGATTCAAGTATTCGGGGTTAATATGTGTTCGTTTAAACATACCCGGAGATACAAAATACTGCTGAGCACTAAAAAGGGAATTTATATCAGATAAACAATCATGTGTTTTTCTTTTTATATTATTATCACTGAAAGTGAGCTACTTGTATTTACGCGTGCAAATTATGTTATTACGTGAATGACAAATCATTGAGAAGGTACACATTATGATTATAGTAATTTCGACAGATTCACAAAAAGTTGAACAACAGACAAAATCTTAAATGATAAAATAGTTGGTGTATATAATACCGATGCGTGGCATAGTGGTGTGTAGAGTTGACACTTTTACTTATACGAATACATCTATTTTGGGTTGAGTTTTCCTTCTTTTCCTTTTCATTCGTATCATTTCATAACATATTATATATATATTTTTTAAATTTGTTTGACTTGGAGGTTGTGGGTTTGATTTTTAAAAAGAATCCAATTGAATATGTATTGTTTACACACCCAGAAACCCCCGCTCGGTCCAGAACCTCTATGTGAAAATGTTTGCCGGTTATTAGCGGAAGAATGTAGTTCTACTCAGACATATTTTTGAGGTTTTCATCCACCAATAAAACCTGATATGTCATATATACTTTATCAGGTGCTGAAAATGGCGTTAAATCCCATTAAAAATGATACGTGAATCTCTGTCATTTATAAGTTGAAAACATGAAGAGTATATACAGCTCGACCAAATTGCACTGGAAAGTCATTGTTGTCATCATTTTATTGTTGTTCTTTTTCCATCAGTTACCGTTAGTTGAAATGTCACTTGCGGAGATATGGACTGGAGCGACATCATAGGAACGCTAATCAGATTCAAGTTGCCATACACGTAATAAATAGTATATCACAATACATTTTGTCACGCAATTCACTTTCTTGTTTCACTACCAAAAATACCCAATTCAACATCATATTACTTACAATTAAAGTATTCTTGTTTGTAAATTAGTATTTAACCAAAGTAAAATTTTGGTCACTGTAGAAAATTGTGAAGGTATACACTTTAAATATGAATTGGAAGTTACATGCTACACAACGCACGCACGCACGCACGCACGCACGCACGCACGCACGAACGCACGCACTCTCTCTCTTTCTCTCTTTTTCTCTTTCTCTATTTCTCTCTCTCACTTTATCTTCTTTATTAATGACAACGATGAATTGAACATGTTCAAGTTATAATGAATAAAAATATGCTCTGTTCTGTTCTTTACTAACATGTCTGTCTGTCTGTCTGTCTGTCTGTCTGTCTGTCTGTCTGTCTGTCTGTCTGTCTGTCTGTCTGTCTGTCTGTCTGTCCGTCCGTCCGTCCGTCCGTCCGTCCGTCCGTCCGTCCGTCCGTCCGTCTGTCTGTGTTAAGGAATTATTTGTGAGTACATACTGCCATTGTCGGGTTAAGTTGAGTTTGTGGAGTTAAAACATTAACTGGGGTTAAATGTTATATCTGTACAGAATGCTATTGTGGGGTTAATTCCATTTTTCTTTTATTTTTTTACCAATTTTCATTTCTTATTGGTAACAATAGGACTAGATCTCAAGATTTGTGACATTTGGGTTAGGAAGAAACGAGGTTTTGTTTTGTTTTATGAAATAAAAATATGTATTTATAAGAGATAAAACTCTAATCTCGTAAAAACGTCAGTCCGTTCGTCCACCCATCCGTTTGGCGGTTGGTTGGTCAGTCGGTCCATCAACAACTGTTACATGTGAACTACTTCCACAGTTTTCAGGTGACAGACTTAATTCCAGGCAGTTTTATTGCCTTTACACTTAGCAAAATTTCTGTGTTTTGTATATTGCAATTCTTACGGAACTACATCCTCATAGTTCAGTCAATGCGCTTGACGTGATCTGTGGGTCAAAATTGGTGCAGGGGACTTGGCAGAGTCTATTTTTTCTATTATACAAGAATTCTCATGATGGATTTCTATATTCTGACTCGACACTCGACTTTGTTAATAATCAACACTCGATTTTCTTACATGACACTCAGCATTTGACTTTCAACTCGACACTCATTTTTAAACCCAACAGTTAGAACTCCTATTTAAATTCCAACTGAACATATTAAAGAAACACTTGTTTCACATACCTTACTTTTTTGTAGGAGAAGTCTGCAGTTTTCTCTGTCATTCAAAACTGTTATGTGGGTTCAAAATAAGGAAGAAACGTTCATGGTTTCAACAACAAATCTACCTCACATTATCAATATTTATTTTGTTTTTAAATCAATGTCATATTGATGAAAAAGTCAGTTATTTATTTGAATTATTTTGGGTTATACCAACAGCCGAGAATTTGTTTTGTAAACAAACTCTGGCCAATTTAACGGATATATTAGGTCTCTGTCTCTGTCTCTGTCTGTCTCTGTCTCTGTCTTGGTACCCCATCATGGGTATAACATTCATTGCTTATCAGTGTCTCTTTATATAAAATAGTTTAATTTACTGCTAAGTATTGTTTTTGTAATAAAAAGCAGTAAAACAACATCATTTTTTTTTATAAAACTTTTTTTTTTTTTTTTTTTTAAATATTTGACCTTTTTGAATAGTTTATTTTCATAATGACTTGTGATCATGCTGATTTAAATCATCATTAGACTAATAAACTTTAGAGATATATAAGTATTTCGACTTTCTTGTTCGACACTTGACTTTGTTACTCGACAATCGACTTTTTTACTCATCTTTCAATATTGTCTTACTTGGCACTACACTTTCTTACTCGACATTTGATTTTCTTACTCGACATTCGATCTCCTAACTCGACTGTCCTTACTCGATACTCGGTTTGCTTACTCGACAGTTAGAAAGCATCAATCCCATTTACAAAGAATAGTATAAAGAAACTTTATCATTAAAGTTTCAATGATCTGTTTAGTTCAATTTAATGGAACGACATTATTCCAATGTCCACTATTTTATCAATAAATTAGGTCCTCCTTGATCGAGTGATCCAAGGCACTGCCGTCCAATGACCATAATGTCTTGTAGAAGAACTGTGGTTCTACTCAGATTTATTCTGATGCATTCCTCAAACAGTACCACTGGATATACCATTGATGATTATGTTATGTGTTGAAAATGACATTAGACCCCATAATGATATCCACATAATATCAAACTAAATTCATATGTGTAGTAACTAAAAAGTAAATCTTTGCTTCATGTAAAATAATATTTTATTTTCATGTAGTGAGCACTGAAGTGGATTGGTCATAAAGACGGGCCCTGTTCGATCAGTTGGTAGCATGTCTGACTGTCAATCCAGGTGTCGTGAGTTTGAATACCCGCCAGTAATCTACAACACATTCTCCGTGATGACTGATAAACGACCACATTTTGAGACAAGTTTCGAGACAACTTGTCCCCTTTTTAAAGACAACTCGTCCCATCAAAAGACAAGTCGTCCAAATTGATTATTTCTTATACCGTTTCAAACGGGAAAGATATCAGTTAGTTGCGCAAATGAGTTTAACTGATCGTCTGTTAACAACTACCTAAAATGTATTTATTTCGCTTTGATTGTGACACAAGTTATTATAACAAATCACGTTCGGTGTATTCCTGGGTAGAAACAGTACTAAGCATATACGGATATAGTGTCCGTCTCACACATAACCGTGGCGGAGGATCAAATCCACGACCCTCTGATCGTCATGTTAACTCTCGATGGCATAACAATTACGTTAAATACTCAACTCAACAATCAAACGGTAAGAGAAGAGTGAACAAGTTCAGTGTTCAAGTGATATTTTAATACATGTATACATTGTATTGTATTGTTGGGTGTTTATTGTCATTTTCAACAACTGTTCAGTGCTGGCACATGTTGGGTATCATGCCGAACCCAAGACCTTCTAGACAACCGAACCACCACATCGGTTTATATTATGACAGGAAACAACAGCAACATCATTTAAAATCATATCACTATATCAATATGGATATTTTATTAAGTAATTCACTGCGAAAACTCTGGAATTCATTTAGATACATTAATTATTTTATTATATACATATATATATATATATATTCATTGTCGTGTTAAAATTAAGTACACGAGTAAGCTTTCCCCTTGATTTTCCATTTCTAGTTATAGAAGAAGAAGAAGGAAAAAAGGAGGAGAAGAAGAGAAGAAGACTATACACAGTTTCTCATCAAACTACAATGTTGCAGTAATATGCATATTTAAACACATAAACACAAAACGAGTTAAATGACTAACATGTACATATTTTAATATATAGACATAACTATCACTTCCGATACTATTATAATAATCCAACTTAAATGCAGGAAGGCGATGCTACGATAGCATGATGACACGATGGTGATGGCACGATAGTACGATAGCAGGATGGTGAAGGTACGATGGCACGATGACGATGACGCGTCATCGTCATCGTGCTGTCGTGGCATCGCTTCATCACCATCGTGTCATTGCGTCATCTTCATCGTGCTATCGTGTCATCACCATCATGTCATCGTGCCACCGTGGCATCGCGTATGCTTGTTGACAAAGCGATAGCACGATGACCCTAACGGAACACCGTAATAATGCTATCGCACCATATGGCTGGAAATTCACCAGAGTCTAATATTTCATTGAATAATATGTGCAGTATGGACACTATGAAATCGCAAGTGTGTTTGTAAATCTGTGTTATTATCCCATCATTTCTGAAGGATTTCCCTGTTTTAAGTTTTGCTATGCTTCGATTTATTTCCTCGTTTGAAATCGGTGCATTCAATAAAATATCCATACCATCATTATTTTAAAAATTATGCAAGTTTATATCTGAAGCAGACGGCTGACCTTCTTTAAATAAAAGACTTTTAAAGTACATTATTAATACCAATCTTCTACATGTATCCGCCCAGCTCCCGTTACTGCCGTATTATTCAAGTTTTGTAATTTAATTAATTTCCAGAATCTGTTCGGATCGTTTCGTGCATTAATGAGGCTTTGCCGCCGATCAAATAGTAGCTTTTTCGTCGTACAAATATACTTTAATGTATTACGAACAGCTTTATAGTTGTTAAAATCCGTTGCACTATTTGTACAGCAAAATCGTCTTAATAATGAATATTTATAATGTTTTGCATCGTTGCACTCACTATCCCGCCATAAAGGTTGTATATTTGTTGCAGACGATGCTTTCGGTATTGGCCGACTGTTTATAGAGGTCAAGTATGATTAATACCGCATCGTTTACATTCACACAGATTAAAGCAGTAATTTCATTATACTTTAATTCCAAATTTATTCTAAAGGACCGAATAAAATCTTCACGTAGACTATCTCTCAATTTATATTGCTCGAAGAATTCGAATTCTTGCGAGCGATTTTCTCCGTCGCATTTTACCTGTTCTGCTTGATTGCACTTTAACGTATACTTAGAAATGATCGGAATTATCACGTTCTTCAATATTAAAATTTGAAATAATCGGGAATAATTCCGAAGAAGCGATATGGTAGTCGACAACACAATGTCCATCATTTGCAATACACGTAAAGTTCCCAGATGTATCCCCATGTAGCCGGCCATTTATAATATGCACGCTATGAGTGCAACAAGGCTCTACAAGTGATTTAACGAATAGATTGTACCTATCTGCATCCTTATTATTTCGCGGCAAGTCGAACGTGTCTGTGTCATAGTCAACCGAAAATGTATACATATGGTCTAAAGTGTCATCAGGAATGAATTCGAGCAAGTTCGGGCTTTCATGTCCCCAGAAATATATAAATAGCATTCTGGATATACTTTTTTTAATATTGAAATATTATTTTCTAACAAAACTATAATTATCATTTTTCTCATTCGCATTATAAGTGGGTGATCCTTCGGGTGAGACATAAGCAATGTAAAATAAAATATCCTTCATGAGATGAAAAACGCTAGATTTAATATATAAAACAATGCAATTTGAAAACTCTGGGAATATTTGCCTAATTAAACCAGATTTAGTTAAAGTATTTTTTTTACAAATACGCTAACCCCACCACTGTTTCGAATTGCATTGCCATGTTTCTGTCTTATGCAATCAAAATGAGTGAAATGCTGTAAAAATAAATCATATTCGCCTTTAAAGCTACTCAACGTTTCAACAAGTCCTCTAATATCATATGTTTGTAAATATTGTTTAAACAACAAATCGTCCACATATTTTCTAAGTCCACCAATATTCCAGGTTAAAATGTTCAATTGTTCATAGCTAGGTACATAATGTGTGACCAGTGGGCCTTGGCCGTTGTCTTAGTCAAAGCATTGTTTATCCCAATTTTGACTCCACCTCCGCGCACTGTGTTGTCCAATCGCTGTCCCACACGAACGGTTTTGTGCCTTTCCTGTGTATCACTAGTTCCAATGTTGTTCTTAGCGTGAAATCGAGTGCCCGGCTTTCCCCTGGCTGATCCAATACCTTTTATGGTTTGGTTCCCTTCATCGTATTTGAATACGTCATCGTTTACTTTAAGTTTATCGTAACTCATTGACTGTACGCGTGATAATAATCAAACATGCAGTATTAATGATGGTGAGTAACGACAGTGAATATGATGACTGACTGGACAAGAGTTAGTTATCAAACATGCGGTATTAATGATGACATGTAACGACAGCGACTATGATAGTGTTAATAATCAAACATGAAGTATTAATGATGACGAGTAACGACAGTGAATATGATGACTGACTGGACAAGAGTTAGTTATCAAACATGCGGTATTAATGATGACATGTAACGACAGTGACTATGCAAGTGTTAATAATCAAACATGCAGTACTAATGATGGCGAGTAACGACAGTGAATATGATGACTGACTGGACAAGAGTTAGTTATCAAACATGCGGTATTAATGATGACATGTAACGACAGTGACTATGCAAGTGTTAATAATCAAACATGAAGTATTAATGATGGCGAGTTACGACAGTGAATATGATGACTGACTGGACAAGAGTTAGTTATCAAACATGCGGTATTAATGATGACATGTAACAACAGTGACTATGCAAGTGTTAATAATCAAACATTCATTTTTAATGATGAGATGTAACGACAGTGACAATTATGACTGACTGGACAAGAGTTAGTTATCAAACATGCGGTATTAATGATGACAAGTAACGACAGTGACTATGATGGCTGATTGTAAAAGGGTTTATAATCAAACATGCAGTATTAATGATGAGATGTAAAGACAGTGACAATGATGACTGACTGGACAAGCGTTTGTTAATCAAACATGCGGTATTGATGATGACAAGTAACGACAGCGACTATGATGACTGACTGGACAAGTGTCAGTTATCAAACATGCGACAATAACAAGGAAAAGTAAAGACAGAGACGATGATGGCTAACTGGACCAGAATTAATTGTCAAACATGCAGTATTAATGATGACAAATCACGACAGTGACAATGATGGATGACTGAACCAAAGATAATTATCAAACGATAGTTATCAAACGTTCGGGAATAACAATAACAAGTTACGACATGGAAAATGATGGCTCACTTGACCAGAGTTAATTATCAAACATTCAGTATTAATGATGACAAGTAACGACAGTGACAATAATGACTGACTGGACAAATGTTAGTAATAAAATTTGCGGGAATAACGAGGACAAGTAGCGACAGAGATAATGATTACAGACGTAGAGGTATCAATAGAAGATTACTGTATTGTCCGTAAGGATCGACATTGAAATGGTGGTGGTGTATGCACCTATATCCGAAACGATTTAGCGTTTAATATTAGAACAGATATAAGTAACCATACTGACGAATTTCTATGGATCGAGCTATTGTTACTGAAAACAAAGCCTATAACTATTGGTACGTGTTATAAACCGCCTAATCAGTCTAATTTTACCGATAGGTTTGAGGAAAATCTAGTTAATCTACGATCTGATAGTTAAACTATTATATTGGGTGATTTTAATATTTGTTGTTTTTAAAAGAAAGTTCATTGTATAAAGCATATGTCATTATGTTACGCATTTTTACCTAAATCAAGACCGCGACGTGGTCTAGTGGTAGAGCGTCTGCCTCGCATGCGGAAGTTCGTGGTTTCAATCCCCGGCCGGGTCATACCAAAGACTTTAAAAATGGTACTAGAAGCTTCCTCGCTTGACGTTCAGCATTTAGAGGAGAGTTCTAGGTCTGGTCGGCCCGGTGTCAGTATAATATGACTGGGTGGGGTATCATACCATGTGTCTGCGGCATGATACTCCAGTGTGACAGCGCTCAGAATACTGTCTCAAGTAGACACTGTCGAGATATGACTGAAAAATTGTTGAAAGCGACGCTTAACACCATACAACAACAACAACCTAAATCCAATTACAACCGATCCCACGCGTGTATCGCACACTTCAAGTACCCTTAAAGACCATATTCTATGCAATAATAAAGACCGAATTTTCCAGTCTGGTACTATCCCTATGGGTGTTAGCGATCATTTTATGACGTTTTGTTCAAGGAAGGTACAGAAAGGTTATTTTAATTCACATAAAACCGTTTATATTAGGTCAATGAAAAATTATACTAAACAAGATTTCATTCATAACCTCACGAGTGCTGACTGGAGCATATGTTTTAACTCGACATGTGTGAACGATGCTTGGTCATGTTTTCATTATATTTTTATGAATGCATTAAACAATATAGCTCCTTTTAAAGAGGTAAGATTAAAGCAGCGTACAAAACCGTGGATGACCTCTGAAATTCTTGAATTAATTAAAGCAAGAGACAATGCCTTTATACAATTATAAAAAACATAAATCTACTGATTATTATAACCAATTTTGTAGCTTTCGAAACAAGCAAAATCTACAAAATCTAACTATTTCTCGGATAAAGTGGAAGAACATAAGTATGACGTGAAAGGTCTATGGCAACAGTTGAAAAAGCTGGGTTACAAATATAAGACAAACAAAAGTTCGAATATTGTTTTAAATATTGATAATGAGGTTTGTCATGATCCTTTGACAATCGCGAATCATTTTAATGATTTTTACTGCAGTCGCGGCAAATCTTGTAAATAAGCTGCCGAACCCTATACATATTTTTGCTACATCTTCACAAATTTTAAAGAATTTTATAATTCGAAGAAGTCTCCAGACACTCCTTTTAAAATTAATCATGTCACTAACGATTTTGTTTTCAAGGAAATAAATAAGTTTAATGCTACTTAAAGCACTGGACTAGATGGTATTCCAACTAAATTTGTCAGAGACAGTGCAATTTTTCTAAAAACACCTATTACTTTTATTATTAATATGTCTATTGACTCAGGCATTGTTCCTGATGAAATGAAACCTGCAAGAGCCAGCCCGATTTACAAAAAGGCTAGTCCTTTGGAAGTTGGTAATTATAGGCCAGTTAGCATATGTAATGTTATATCAAACGTTCTAGAGCGTTCAGCATATAACCGATTTGCGGATTTTTTAGATAAAAATTCTCTTCTTTATGAGTTCCAGTCCGGTTTTAGGAGTAAATACTCCACTGATACATGTCTTATTTACCTTTTTGATTTTATTAAACATAACAATGCAAATGGTCATTATACCGGAATGGTTTTACTCGACCTACAGACGGCGTTTGATACCGTTGACCACGTTATTCTATGTAATAAGCTCTCTGAAATGGGAATCGCGTCGATATTTTGGTTCAAATCTTATCTAACCGAAATATCACAGTAAGTGAAGATAAACAAAGCTTCATCAAAATCTACCCAAGTTACTTGCGGCGTACCACAGGGAAGCATCCTGGGCCCTCTTTTATTTTTATGTTATGTCAATGATATGCCTACGTGCATCGACTTCGATTGTAAATTATTATTATATACAGATGACAGTGTAATATTGTTCGCTGACAAAGACCCTAATGTTATTGCAGATAAACTTAGTCGTATCATAGATATTTGTTTTACATGGCTAGTTGATAATAAACTGTCCCTTCATCTAGGCAAAACCGAATGTATGTTATATAAGAACTTTAATTTTTAGATGATTACTATAATTATTTTACTTATTTATTTTCTTGATTTATTACTGTTATTTTGTCATCATCATGATATATATGTTGTATGATCTTATATACCTGAATAAATTTGAATTGAATTGAATGATTGATGACTGGACCAGAGTTAATTATCACACATGTGTTATTAATGATGACAAGTAACGACAGTGACTATAATGACTGACTGGACCAGAGTTAATTATCAAACATTCTGTATTAATGATGACAAATAACGACAGTGACAATGATGGCTGACTGGACAAGCGTTAGTTATCAAACATGCGACAATAATGATGACAAGTCACGCCAGTGACAATGATGGGCAACAAGACCAGAGTTATTTATCAAACGTGCGACAATAATGATGACAAATAACGACAGTGATAACGATGGCTGACTGGACCAGAATTAATTTTCAAACAAGTGGTTTTAATGGTGATAAGTAATGACAGTTACAATGATGACTGACTGTTCTAGAATGAATTTTCAAACGTGCGGTATTAATTGTGACAAGTAACGACAGTGACAATGATGGCTGACTGGACAAGCGTTAGTTATCAAACATGCGGTATTAATGATGACAAGTAACGACAGTGGAAATGATGGCTGAGTGCACATGAGTTAGTTATCAAACATGCAGTATTAATGATGACAACTAACGAAAGTGGAAATGATGGCTGAGTGCACAAGTGTTAGTTATCAAACATGCGGTATTAATGATGACAAGAAACGACAGTGGAATTGATGGCTGAGTGATCAAGTATTAGTTAACAAACATGCGGTATTAATGTTGACAAGTAACGACAGTGGAAATGATGGCTGAGTGCACAAGTGTTAGTTATCAAACATGCGGTATTAATGATGACAAGTTACGACAGTTACTATGATGACTGACAGTATAAGTAATCATTATTACAAACGTGGTATAAATGATGACATGTAATGACAGAGACTATTATTGCTGACTGGGCCATGGTTAATTATCAAACATGCAGTTTTAATTATTAATGTTAAAATGTAACGACAGTGAATATAGTGGCTGACTGTACGAGGCTTAATTATCAAACATGCAGCAATTGTGATGACAAGTAACGACAGTGACTATGATGACTGACTGTACAAGTGTTGATTATCAAACAATCAGCAATATTGATGACAAGTAACGACATTGACTATGATGACTGACTGTACAAGTGTTAATTATCAAACATGCAGCAATATTGATGATAAGTATCGACAGTGACTATGATGGCTGACTGTACAAGTGTTAATTATCAAACATGCAGCAATATTGATGATAAGTATCGACAGTGACTATGACTGATGGCTGTACAATGGTTAATTATCAAACATTCGGCATTAATGGTGACAAGTAACAACAGTGACTACGACGGCTGATTGTACAAGCGTTAATTGTCAAACATGTATTATTAATGATGACATGTAACGACAGTGACAATGATGACTGACTGTACAAGCGTTAATTGTCAAACATGTATTATTAATGATGACATGTAACGACAGTGACAATGATGACTGACTGTACAAGCATTAATTGTCAAACATGTATTAATAATGATGACATGTAAATACAGTGACTATGACGACCGACTGAAAAGGCGTTAATTATCAAACACTCAGCAATAATTGTGACAAGTAACGATAGTGACTATGACGACCGACTGAAAAGGCGTTAATTATCAAACACTCAGCAGTAATGATGACAATAATGACAGTGACTTTGATGACTGACTGTACAATAATTAATTGTTAAAATTACAACATTAATGATGACAAGTAACGACATTGACTATGATTACTGCCTGAACAATGGTTAATTATAAAACGTGTATCAATATTGAGGACAAATAAAGACTGTGACTATGATGACAAGCGTTTACTATCAAGTATGCACCATCACTGATGTCAAATAACAACAGTGATTTTGACTAATGTCAGGACAATGGTTAATTATCAAACATGCGGCATAAATGATTACAAGTAACGACAGTGACTATGATGACTGACTTGCCAAGGTTTTTTTTTATGAAACATGCATCATAAATAATATAACGACTGTGACTATGATGGCTGACTTGACAAGTGTTGATTATAAAACATGCAGTATTAACGGTGTCAAATAACGACAGTGACTATAATGGATGACTGTACAAAGATTAATTATCAAACATGCGACATTAATGATGTTACGACAGTGACTATGATGGCTGACTGGCCAAGTGTTAATTATCAAACATGTAGTATAAATGGCGACAAGTAACGACAGTAATTATAATTGCTGATTGTACTAGGGTTAATTATCAAACATGCAGCATAACTGGTGACAAAAACGACAGTGGATATCATGGTTGACCTTACAAGGGTAAATTATCAAACATGCGGTATTAATGATGACAGATAATGACAGTAACTATGATGACTGAAAGACAATGGTTAATTGTCAAAATTGCAGCTTTAATGATGACAAGTAACGACAGTGACTATGGTTACTGCCTGGATAAGTGTTAATTATCAAACATGCTGCGTTATTAGTGACAAGTAACGACAGTGACTTTAATTGCTAACTGGACTAGGAATATTTATCAAAAATGCGGCATTAATGAGGTCATGTAACGACAGTGAGTCTAATGACTGACCGGACAATGGTTAATTACCAAACATGCAGCATTAATGGTAACATGTAACGACCGTGACTATGATGGTTGACTGTACAAGGTACAGTTATCGAACATACGGCATTACTTGTGACAAGTAATTGCGTTTTCTGCACGATCAGCGTGCGGCTTCCGCGAGGTTCCCGTGCGGGGATTGTGCAATGCCACCCACGACATGGTATGGGCTAACGATTATTTTTCAGTTTTTTAAAACTTTTCGCTAACAAAATCGTAGAGGCCGCGGCTACCGTATTTCCGTGCGAAAATCTCACGGAGGCCGCACGGAAAGCGGGATACGGACATGATACGGGCTCCGTAGACCAATCGCAGGCCAAATGTGAATTAGGCATTACTGGATTAACTATGGAGGCTTTTTTTTGCCAAAAATACAGACATGCATTTCTTAAATTTACATATTAACATTTAATATAATTATATATATATATGCTTTATGTCTGATGTAAGTATCGATCTTGCATTTTAGCTTAAAAAAACTTACACTTAACTATTCATCTCCACATTCACAACATTCAAACAAACACCAACGTCTCTTCGAAGACGAGAAAACAGAACGTTACGAGCAGTTGCGAATGTCGGCTATGTAGATTGTACAGTCAATAACTGTACAGTCAACAACTGTCGAGTTAACATGTGTAGAGATACATGTATAAATGGTTTGCATTGCCCATATATGGGAATGTCAACGGAAATTTACGAAAATAAATGGGCGTGGCCAAACATTTCCGAGAAAGAGAGTGAATTTTGAGCGCGCTTGAATTTTAATATTTGATGATAATTTATCATTTAAATTCACTGTTATATACTTAGTTAAAACCACCGAAATCATCTGGGTAGAATCGATTTAAAAAATGGAAACGAGAGAATCGACCAAAGACAGCATATTCTGAGGGCCACTCTAAAACGCTGACTTTCATCGCTGATGTCAGCTATGGGCTGACCAAATTATGCGCTGAAAACTCTGACCCAGTCAAGACTATACTTATTGTAAACATAATTCATTTAGTTATGTTTTATGTTAAATAAGATGTATTAGAATAACATAAAATTGATAATCAGATATTTGTTTGATAGCTTATTTTTCGGTTCAAAATATTAAGAAAACGCAGACCAAATAACAATTCAAAAATAATTTTTTTCGTGCATGATGCTACATCTGAATAATTTTGAAAGTCTATATGTTTTGCCAATGTCTGTGTAAATAAAATATATCATAATTATTGATAAAACTTTTAAAGATATGGTATGACATTTTTTTTTATATAGAATGACATCGTTTTTATTGTTTATGTAAATTATATAAATTATAGTTATTTATAAAATGTTTCAAGTTTTGACATGATACGAATATAGTCTTTTGTAATTTATAGAGTGTTTTACCATAAACTATCTTTATTATTTTTGATATTCGTTTCTATGTATATATGTCAGAAATTAGAACGACTGTTTAATGTTGAGTATGCCAGTGCAGTCTGGGAGTCCCTGTAAGAACGGTTACACACCCGTGGAGGTTTGGTTTTAAATGCATCTCGTAGCTTTTTCTAAGTTGTGTATATGTGGTTAAATTAACCATTTAAAACTAAATAAATTGGGATAAATAAAAATCATATTATTATCCTAAATCTCACTAGAATACAGCATTTGGCTGTTAATGTATTAAAATCCCGTACCCGCAGAAGTGCAAGGGGGACACCCTCTCCTACACTCTCCCCCCGTCATTTCTCCCAGTGTATGAGATCCCAGGTATAAAACCTGGTTGAAGTTCGCTTTTGAACACACCTGATTATCTTTTTTTTAAAAAAAATATGTGTTTTTCTATGAAAATGTTTTAATGTCACAAAATATTGGAGTTAATAACAACCAATCGCCCACCCCTAATACTCACAAGAATACAGCATTTGTGTTTTAAGATATCAACATTTTGAGTATATACACTTTATCCACTAGCATGGGACAACCCCCCCCCCCCCTCCCCACACACACCCCACACACACACACTCCCCTACTTCTCCCCCCCCCCCCCTCCCCACACACACACACACCAAAGACTCGACATCCAGTACATAATCTTCTCTGTTTAAACCCGAAAGTGCTTTAAAAAGTTGTTTTCGGTAATCTTACCACTTGCTTTTTGTAACCCCCCCCCCCCCACCACCCTTTTTTTCTTCTTCCTATACTGTACATAGCCCACTCTGGAGCTTGTCATACAGCCTCGTTTCCGAGTGAGCCTTTATGGGCATTTGAATCACTGATTAACAAAGAAGTTCAGTGTGATATTTTACGTTCACTGGGTATTACTCTCCCTATACGAGGGACCGTAGGAGGGATCTTGTCGAATAAGACACCCTGGGAGTGCGTTTGAAAAAACTCTGGACGAAACCCCGTCCAGGATTTGAACCGGGAACCTCTGGATTTTAAAGCAGACTCCTATAGTAAGTGACCCTGATAATTTCAACAAAAAAATGATGAATATTTCAAATATGATTTAGATAAATTCGTACATTCTAAATTTCATTTTTAAAAACGGTTTTATACACTGTAATATGTGCTTCTAATTAGACATCCAACGTGGAACAAATACAACACTGTGAACAGAAGGGTTGTAAATTGCGTGAAAACTGGTGACGTAGATAACAAATTACTTGGTAACCTATCAAAATAGCAAATCAGATGAGAGAACAACTAAATTTTGTCCAGATTGTTTCAATTTTGAAATGTCTGTGTACGTCGTGCGTGTAAACCGGTGACACTAGGATTTATATATTCATGAACTGTCAGAATAATAGCCAAATTTGAACCAGTCTTTATTTTTCCACACAATTCTGTGCACACAGCTGTAATAATAGTTTTGTATTGACATTTGAAGTATCAAAATGCATCTAAAATAAATATTGCGATCACGGTGAATATTTGTTGACTACTATATCACTGTTTATTCGAAAATTAATAACGCCGTAATGAATGAAATCGGGTACCAGTACTCGACTCGGAGCATTACGGAATACTATGTTTCTTTTAGAAATATTTGACCACGTCCATTGATTTACGTAAATTTCCGTTGGCATTGAAATTTTCAATATATATAGTCAGGGCAAAATCGTCTATAAATGTTTGCTTGATATTTAAAGATTACATGTGGAGACTTTGCAACGTGCAATTGCCGACTCTGCATTGTAGACTTTGTAAGTGGACGTTTGCATTGTATACACTGTAAATGGGCGTTGGCAGTTCTCGCCGCGAAGTTTGTATCTTTAAATTAAATGGTTGAGAATGTTATCAGACATAATGCAGACGTTATTTCGTGATATATCAATACAAAAGATTAAGAATTACAAGTCTGCATCTTATTGTTAAACTGTTTTAATTTTAAAATGCATGACTGAGACTTACACCAGACATAAAGCAGGAATATTTTTGTTAAATGTCACCATATAATCTTGAGAATTACATGTCTGTATTTTGGCAACGGAAACCCTCCATAATATTGTGGCATTATGGTGTATTCAGCGTATACATATACAGATGACTGGCTAATGGAGAAAAATTATAGCCTTAGGCTTATCTTGATGTATAGTTGACAGTAAGTTAAATGGTCGGGATTTTAAGTTCCGTAATTAAAATACTGACCAATGGAAAAGAAGCAATGAATTGACCAATGATAGCGTTGACTTTTCAGTCAGAGACTGGTTTTAGTAGAGACAAGTCCTTCAGTTAGAATGTAGATGCGAACCTTGTAACATGTCAGTTTATATTAGGTTTAGATTAAACGAGCAGAAGCGAGTTTAAAATGTTAGCTCATGACTTTGAACTTATGCGAACTATATAAATATGTAAAAAAAATACTTATACAAACACGGTGTTGAGGCGATTATGACACATGGGTATAATAAATGGTGCCACGATTCCAGGACACAACGCAGAGTATATGCCACGTATACATGGAGATGAAGGAAAAACTGGTGAGTGTGTTTATGTGATTTATTTTCTTTAAAGTACGAAAATGACAGACCAAAATGTTGTTTCTGAATTTAAAAACTTAGCAGTTCAGTGAGCACAATTAAATAATCACGTTGGAGCTCAGGGAATCACAAAATTCATGAAACATTTTGATGGAGATTCGAAATAATTTAAAACTTGGGTAAAAAATATTGAAAAATATGCAATTTTTACAAAAACAGATGGAAGTGAAATTAAACTAATAGCATGACAAGCCAGTAAGGGGGTAGTAAGCGATTTTATTCAAAGATGGATACTTATCAATCCTAGTAAAACTTGGT
The DNA here is from genome assembly GCA_029582155.1 of Panopea generosa. NCBI lineage: Eukaryota > Metazoa > Mollusca > Bivalvia > Adapedonta > Hiatellidae > Panopea > Panopea generosa. Next base: position 26,135,856 of record CM055900.1, read on the forward strand.
CACTATTGATTGATTGATTGATTGATTGCATATTTAGCGTCATTTTTATGCTATCGAGGGCTAACAGACGATCAGTTAACCTAACCACTGTTTCCTATGATTAACCAGTACTCGAGCATACCCCATCTCCGCAAGTAACTTATAACTTTCCCACTTGAATCAGTGGTGAGAGACGAATGATAATGAGACACAATGTCGTATATCAATCATCACGGAGACTGTTGCCGTGCGGGGGATTCGAACTCACGACCCCTGGATGGTCACTATTGAAAAATGGACTTGCAACGCGATACGCTAAGTAATAGATTCTCATCATTCGTTAATGTTACTCGGCACAATTTTGCAAAAGCATATGAAAATGTACAAAATTATGCAGAAACATTACTAGATTTGGGTCAAGATGCATTCAAAGAATATCAGGGAGATTTACAATTCATTGAAAAAATGTTAGTGGGATATTTCATAAATGGGTTGGTGTATGATTATATGAAAATAAGGTTAATGAGAGAAAACCACATAACTCTCAAAGCAGCGGTCAATTCAGCAATGATAGAACAAAATCTTAGAAAAAAAATAAAATTAAGAACAAGTCAAAATTCAAGAAATAGTTTTCAAATGAAACATCAGATAAATTCTCTAAATAGCTACACAACCAGGTTATCAGTAAAAGATCCACAGGTTTCGAACAAAGCAATGCTCAAGGCAAAAGTTAAGATCAAGTCAAAACTCAGCAAACGATTTTCATAATAGACATTAGATAAACTCTCAAAATGGCAAGGAAAACCAGGTTATCAGTAAATGATCAGAAGGTTACAAAAGAAATAATGCTCAAGACAAATTCACATGTTGGAAATGTAGGAAGAAGCGTCATTTTAAACGACAATGCAGATCAAAATCTGGCAATGCAGATCAAAATCTGGGGTCAATCAAAATAAAACAATTCTTCAGGAAAACTAGTATGCTCTTCATATTTTCGAGCCGATGTGAACATTCCTGCATACAATATTGCAATCGCTGGTAGCCCATGTTCATGCATTTTGAAAACTAATGGAATAAGAATTAGATCTTTAGTGAATTCTGGGGCGGAAATTTCATTTATACATAGAAGACTTTATCAATCTTTGCGCAATGTACCGAAACTTAGCAAGAAATCAATCGCATTACAATATGTAAAATGAGGAGCGTTAACAGTAGATGGTTATTTTGAATTAGATTTTAAATTAGGAGGTAAAAAATATAGTCATACTTTTAATGTGGTACCAAACATGTATCGAAAAATGATATAAGGTAGAGATTTTTTTACTGAAAAAAAAGTTAGAGTTTATTTTGATCTAAATTTGTTAAGGATTGAAGGAATTTACGTAAAAATGGAAGAGGATCTTCATATCTCTTCTGTTGTAAGACTAAAATCTACCACCATTTTAAAACCACAAAAAAATAAATGTTTTAAATGGAAAATTAAAATATAATCAAGATTTGCCAACGCGTTGTGATTATAAAAGAAGACCGTTAGAAACAGGATTTGTTAGTTCTGAACCAGTTTTAGTAGTTTCAAATTCAGTACTTCAAATAAACATGATCATACATTTCCGGTAATGTTAATTAATAATTCACAAAAAAACTCTTAGGCTAAGAAAGGGTTGTGTAATTGCAAAAGTTGAAAAACTAAAATATGCTAAATTTACTTCAGTAAATGAGATAACATGTCAGTCAGAGGTGATAACTGAAAAGTTTAATCGTAAGGATAAAACGGCACCTAGCGAACATTTAGACGACATACATAGCTTTTTACAGGAAAATTCAGATCTATTTGCTAAAACAGATTTAGATATAGGTAGAGCGATTAGCGTAAAAATGACATTAGATACAGGAAATCATCCTCCGATTAAATCAAAACTGTATCGCACCCAGATAAACAATAGGAATCATATAGATAAAGCAATTGGTGATATGCTCGAAGCTTAAGTTATACAAATATCAAACTCGGCATGGAGTTCTAGTAGATAAGAAAGATGGTACGAAACGATTATGTGTTGATTATAGAAAGATTAATCAAATATTAAAACCTATAGCTTATCCAATCCCGTTAATAGATGATACATTGCCATTGTTAGGGAACGCAAAATACTTTACTACGTTAGATATAAAATTGGGTTACTGTTGGTCCATGTAGATTTAAAAGACCGACAAAAGACGGCGTTTGTATGTCATAAAGGCTTGTATGAATTTAATGTCGCTCCTTTTGGATTACATTTAAGCCCTGCGGTATTTATGGAGTTAATGAATAAGGTATTAGAGGGATGTGAAGGGTTTGCATTTACGTACTTAGATGACATTATCATATATAGCCCAAATTTAAAAACTCACTATGATCATATTAACAAGGTTTTCACCAAACTAAGAAAACGTGATTTGAAACTCAAAATCAGTAAATGTAATTTTTTGGAAGCTGAAGTTAATTATCTAGGTTTTCTAATCAGTGAACAAGGTATTCGCCCGGACCAAGGATAGGTCAAAGCAATAAAAACACCTAAAGCGCCTACGTCTGTAAGAGAAGTAAAATTCTTTTTTTGGAATGGCAGGATATTATTGACGGTTTATTCAAGGGTTTTCAAAGATAGCAAATCCGCTAATAGAATTGACAAAGAAGTTTGAAAGATTTAAGTGGGATTAAAACTGTCAAAATGCTTTTGAAATAATTAAAGAACGTTTTGGTTCACTACCACTGCTTGCACATCCGAATCCAGCAAAAAGATATGTTTTACATACTGACGCCAGTAATTATGCAATAGGAAGTGTGTTATCCCAACCAGTAGATGAAAAGTTTCGGATTTAGATGGTAGTAATTTGTTGCCGATATATTACTTATCACACAAATTAAGTAGAAACCAACAGAAATGGCCGACGATTGTTAGAGAATGTTTTGCCATTTACTTTTCACTGTCAAAGTTAGATCATTATCTATATGGGACTACTTTCACAATATTTTGCGATCATAAACCGTTGAAATCTGTTTTAGAATCATCAAATCAAAATAAACAAATACAGCTTTGGTCATTAGCAATATCAGCATATAACGCAAAGATTGAATTTATCGAAGGTAGTAATATTGTTTCAGCAGTTTTATTGTCTAGAATACCAGAATCAGACGCGTTAGCAGTAGGTTCTAGTGAGGAGATAACATTAGAAGATGTAAATGACAGGAGTTTTCAGTTTAACACAGTAACCACAAATCAATTGTTAGAATAACGACAAAAAGCATTTAATTTTATACATCAAGAATTAGACAAAGTAGAGAAAACGCAACCAAAATATAACAATGAAATAAGGTCAGAAGTTTTACTTAAACTAGGAGACGCGGTATTTTATAAAAATCACAAAAAGAGTTCAAGAGTTAAAACTGGAATGCATTTTACAGAATTTCTGAAGAAAGATCTCTTGCTATTTTTTGTGTTGTTTTAAGGAAGATATCTCTACTTGAACAGCATGATTTAGATAGTGAACTCTTAAATTAAACTTTTTCTCTATATTTTCTCTATATTTCTCTGCAATATGCTTATTTGAACCATATACAATTTGAGAACAATGACTCAGGATTGTTTCTTTTAAATTTCTAGCTCAAGGGCCTTTGTATAATGAAGGAGTGATTGCTATAAGTGACAGGGGACGGGGTAAAGAAAATTGTCAAAGGTTGGATATAGTTTTGGATGAGGCTATCGACTTTGGCAGATACTGACAAATTAATGTGTATAGTGGGTAAACGATAGTTTATTCATTTCACAGATTCTCTTCTATTGTCATATATATCAGTATTATTTTCGGTGGCAATTTAAACAAGAGAGGCCAAAGAGGGCTCAACTCGCTTTTCTGGACAATTGGACATTTTAGAGGAAATGTTTTTAAACATTTTCATTATATAACATTATATAATTTATAAAATAGTGTTCAATGTGGCAGCTCCAAATTTATACCCAACGGCCAGATTTCAATAAATAGTTTATGGGACCACCGTACAATGCAGCATATAAATTATAGGCCGCGATTTTTTTATTTACAGAACATGCGTTTTTCTTAAATTTGCTTTTCAGTTCTATGGTGGTAGTATAGGTATTTGGCTGATTCAAAACGTATCCGTGAACTTGTTCGGTTAATATTCAATGAAAAATGGGAGTGTTATCGCTTCTACAAGAATAAAAATTATGGACGGATGACAAACAAAGAACAATTTACCATGACATAAGCTGAAAACGAGATTTGGACAATCACTATGTATTTTTGCTGTCAACGTTGTCAGATAATTTATACATGTAAATCTTTGAAGAAGCCTGTCATGAACTGGGGTTCTCATAAAATACGAGATTAACCTGCAATTTTGAGTTTGTATATAAATTTAGCCAATCAGAGGCCCCGGTCTTACCGTTCATTAATTATAATGACGTTTAATTAATAAATTTCTGTAATATTGGCTCATTGATTAAGTCAACTAGTTGCACAAGATGGGACTGTCTGCACGATAGCATGAAGAGCTATTAACATGTAATGTTTTGGTATGTTATTTGTGCTTTCTAGTTTATATAGCTAATGAATCAAAAGTTTTAGTTTTATTTATCAGTGATACGACCCCTACAGTGCTGTCAACCGATCACAAAAAAACAAGTGAGACTACACTATAATGGTAATTAATGAATAAAATACAGCTGCAGGGAATTTATACACTTTTAATCAGGTTAATAAAACGATTTATATAACAATACATATATAGTTAATATATACAATAGGTATATACATGTACATTTTAACATTATTAAAATAAATGTACACGCTTTATCTTTAAATTTCAGGTTAGAGAAAGAGATAACGATATTTAACTGCGAAACACAAAATAATATAATTAAAGTAAAATTAAATATTGGATCATATCAGTATGCCCAGTAAACAAGTGTACAAGATAATATACCAGTATACATGTGTCTTACCCGCTGGTATCATCATGCATGAGGGAATCTCGGGCAACGAAATTAAGAAACAAACGAGCCATCATAAAATGTTTCCTAAGATTTTCCCAAACATGATGCCTAGTCTAATTGCACGTTTAATAACAGCATAACGTCGTTGTTTTTTTAAATATAAAAATGCCCCCTACCCCTATTTAGCCTCTCGTAGTAAAAAGAAGGACATATTAATTTACTAGACGCTATAAGAAGTGTTGAATCGGCATATTAAAGTCGAATGGGATTTTCTTCTAATTTGACACAGGTTCTTCGTCGTGCTGTGCAATGAGGTACTTGCAATATGTATTACCAAAACGCAAAATGTTGCTGGTAGATGAGGACGAGTTTTTGTCGTCTCAGGCATTGAATGAGTTTCAAATTTTAATGAGGATGATTTCCTATTGCTTAAGTGCTGGATTTAATGGAAAACACCAAGGAATAATGATGTTGATGATGATGATGATGATATATATATATTATTTAATATGTGATGCATGTAATGGCTTGTATTTGTTTAGCACTGACGTTAAACAGAAGGAGTTGTTGAATATGTCACAAATAAATTTGCCCTGGGTATAGGAAACGCTTTGTTGCTTATAAACAATGCCGGACTAGAAACTTAGAGCAGAGGTCCCTGAATAATTGCTCTCCAATAGTATATGGTTTAATAAGTCCATTATTATGTTTATACAGAAATATAAAGACAGATATATGGCTTTTTACGTGTAGCATGTAAGTAGAGATATCTTCATTAAAACAACAAATAATAAAGTATAGAAAAGTACCATAAAAAGTATAAAACATTCGTTAACAAACAGGGGATTTTACGTTATTAGTAAGTTCTGTTCCTGATTTTGTATTGGTGAAATATCTTACCTTCTCGAGATGTAAATTCGTCTCCGTTATCTGCCAATTGCGATCGTCCTCTTCCAGCGCGACTGTCGGTATAGGCTCATTATGGCAATGTTAGATAGAACGTTGTTTTCGTAAACTCTCACTTCTGTGATAGCTATTGATCATATATTGGAGAAACAGTCACCGCGAGTGGTCTTAAGAACAATATTACCTTATTTGATTTTACTGGATTCAGTGGCACGGAACTGGAATCTTAACCATAACGTGAGTTTCAATAAAAGATTTTTTATTACCATAACAATTTTAAAATATTCATTTATTTATATTTGATTGATTAAAGTATCTAAATTAATTCATCACAAAGAAAACAAACAGATGCTTTCAATGTAAGAAATAATACGATTTGCTCTGTAAGTTTATCTGTATTTTGTTGAATGACTTTAAGTGTCTAATCTTTACTAGTTTTAACGGAAATAACTAATGACGTTTATTAAAAATAATCACAGTTGATATAAGACGAAACATTTGCGAAGGTCGAATTTCTGTTTATTTGTATACATTTCGTAAAATATAACAACATATTTTTTATTAAATTATGTAAAATTTAATAATGTATGTATGTTTGATGGTCAAACGAAATATTGGCTTGTTTCTATCGGTAAACAAAGACATTATTATTATCAATAGTGGTAGTTGTATCATTATTATAATTAATATGATCATTATTATTATTAATATTATTGTTATCATAATAAGTATTATAATAATTATTATTATAATTATAATCATCATCATCATCATCATCATCATCATCATCATCATCATCATCATCATCATCATCATCATCGTCATCGTCATCATCATCATAATTAATATTATTATTATTAACATGCATTGATATTCAAAGTATTTTGCTATTTAAAAGTGTTATGTTATTGCATTGATATTAAGATTGAAATTTCCTTGTATTGATATTCAGTGTGTAATGTCATTGTATTGATACTCAATGTGTGTCATGACATTGTATTGATACTAAGTGTGGCATGCCATTATATTGATATTCAGTGTGGCATGCCATTGTATTAATATTCAGTGTGGCATGCCATTGAATTGATACTCAGTGTGTCATGAAATTGTATTGATACTAAGTGTGGCATACCATTATATTGATATTCAGTGTGGCATGCCATTGTATTAATATTCAGTGTGGCATGCCATTGTATTGATACTCAGTGTGTCATACCGTTGTATTGACACTAAGTGTGGCATGCCATTGTATTGATATTCAGTGTATCATGCCATTGTATTGATACTAATTGTGGCATGCCATTGTATCAATGTTCAGTGTGGCAAGCTATTGTATTGATATTCAGTGTACCATGCCATTGTATTGACACTAAGTGTGGCATGCCATTGTATTGATATTCAGTGTGTCATGCCATTGTATTGCTACTAAGTGTGGCATGCCATTGTATTGATATTCAGTGTGGCATGCCATTGTATTGATACTCAGTGTGTCATACCGTTGTATTGATACTAAGTGAGGCATGCCATTGTATTGATATTCAGGGTGGCATGCCATTGTATTGATACTAATTGTGGCATGCAATTGTATCAATATTCAGTGTGGCAAGCTATTGTATTGATATTCAGTGTGCCATGCCATTGTAATTGATACTAAGTGTGGCATGTCATTGTATTGATATTCAGTGTGTCAAGCCATTGTATTATTATTCAGTGTGGTATGTCATTGTATTGGTATACGGTGTGTTATGTCATTGTATTGATATGCGGTGTGTCATGCCATTATATTGGTAGTCAGTGTGTCATGCCATTGTATTAATATTCTGTGTGGTATGTCATTGTATTGGTAATCGGTGTGTTATGTCATTGTATTGATATTCAGTGAGGTATGTCATTGTATTGGTATTCGGTGTGTAATGTCATTGTATTGGTATTCAGTGTGTCATGCCATTGTATTGATACTCAGTGTGTAAGCCATTGTATTGATACTAAGTGTGGCATGCCATTGTATTGATATTCAGTGTGTCAAGCTATTGTATTGATATTCATTGTGCCATGTCATTGTATTGATATTCAGTGTGCCATGCCATTGTATTGATATTCAGTGTGGCATGCCATTGTATTGATACTCAGTGTGCCATGCCATTGTATTGATACTAAGTGTGGCATGCCATTGTATTGATATTCAGTGTGCCATGCCATTGTTTTGATGCTAAGTGTGGCAAGACATTGTACTAATATTCAGTGTGGTATTTCATTGTTTTGGTATTCGGTGTGTTATGTCATTGTATTGGTATTCAGTGTGTTATGTCATTGTATTAATATTCAGTGTGTCATGCAATTGTGTTGATATGCAATGTGTCATGTCATTGTATTGATATTCAGTGTGTCATGCCATTGTATTGATATTCATTGAGTTATGCCATTGTATTGATAGGCAGTGTGTCATGTCATTGTATTGATATTCAGTGTGGTATGTCATTGTATTGATTTTCAGTGTGATATGTCATTGTATTGGTATTCAGTGTGTTATACAATGGAATTGATATTCAGTGTGTCATGCCATTGTATTGACATTCATTGAGTTATGTCATTGTATTCATATTCAGTGTTGTATGTCATTGCATTGGTATTCAGTGTGTCATGCCATTGTATTGATATTCATTGAGTTATGTAATTGTATTGAAATCAGTGTGTCATGCCATTGTATTGATATTCAGTGTGTCATGCTATTTCATTGATACTCAGTGTGTCACGCCATTGCATCGATATTCAGTGTGTCACGTCATTGTAGCGATATTCAGTGTGTCATGCCATTTTATCGATATTCAGTGTGTCATGCCATTGTATCGATATTCAGAGTGTCATGCCATTTTATCGATATTCAGAGTGTCATGCCATTGTATCGATATTCAGTGTGTCATGCCATTGTATCGATATTCAGAGTGTCATGCCATTGTATCGATATTCAGAGTGTCATGTCATTTTATCGATATTCAGTGTGTCATGCCATTGTATTGATATTCAGTGTGTCAGGCCTTTGTATCAATATTCAGAGTGTCATGCAATTGTATCGATATTGAGTGTGTCACGCTATTGTAACGATATTCAATGTGTCATGCAATTGAATTGATTTTCAGTGTGTCATGCCATTGTATTGATATTCAGAGTGTCATGCCATTGCATCGATAATCAGTGTGGAATGCCATTGTATTGATATTAATTGAGTTATGTCATTGTATTGATATTCAGTGTGTCATGTCATTGTATCGATATTCAGAGTGGCATGCCATTGTATTGATATTCATTGTGTCATGCTATTGCATTGATATTCAAAGTGTCATTCCACTGCATTGATATTCAGTTTGTAATGACATTGCATTGATACTCAGTGTGTTATGCCATTGTGTTGATATTCAGTGTTTCATGCCATTGTATTGATATTCGGTGTGTCATGGCATTGCATTGATACTCAGTGTGTTATGCCATTGTACTGATATTCAGAGTTTCATGCCATTGTATTTATATTCAGTGTATCATGCCATTGCATCGATACTCAGAGTGTCATGCCATTGCATTGATATTCAGAGTGTCATGACATTGCATTGATAATCAGTGTGTTATGCCATTCCAGTGAGCTATATATTTGTATCGATACTCAGTGTGTCATGCCATTGTATTGATATTCACTGAGTTATGTCATTGTATTGATATTCAGTGTGTCTTGCCATTGTATTGATATTTAGAGTGTCATGCCATTGTATTGATACTCAGTGTGTCATGTCATTGTATTGATATTCAGTGTGTCATATCATTGTATTGATATTCAGTGTGTCATGCCATTGCATTGATACTCAGTGTGGCATGCCATTGTATTGATATTCAGTGTGTCATGCCATTGTATTGATATTTAGTTTATAATGCCATTGTATTGATATTCAGTGTGTCACGCCATTGTATTGATATTTAGTTTATAATGCCATTGCATTGATATTCAGTGTGTTATGTCGTTGTATTGATATTTTGTGTGTTATGCCATTGTATTGATATTCAGTGTGTTATGCCATTGTATTGATATCCAGCGTGTTATGTCATTCCAATGAGTTATGTCATTGTATTGATATTCATTGAATTATACCATTGTATTAATATTCAGTGTGTCATGCCATTGTATTAATACTCAGTGTGTTATGTCATTGAATTGATATTCAGTGTGTTATGTCATTCCAGTGAGTGATGTATTTGCATTGATATTCAGTGTGTCATGCCATTGTATTGATATTCATTGAGTTATGTCATTGTATTGATATTCAGTGTGTTATGTCATTGAATTGATATTCAGTGTGTTATGTCACTGAATTGAAATTCAGTGTGTTATATCATTCCAGTGAGATATGTATTTGCATTGATATTCAGTGTGTCATGTCATTGCATTGATATTCATTGAGTTTTGTCATTGTATTGATATTCATTGAGTTATATCATTGTATTGATATTAAGTGTGCCATGCTATTGCATTGATATCCAGCGTGTTATGTCATTGCTGTGAGTTATATATTTGTATTGATATTCAGTGTGCCGTGCCATTGCATTGATATTCATAGAGTTATGTCATTGTGTTGATACTCAGTGTGTTATGTCATTGAATTGATATTCACTGTGTTATGTCATTCCAATGAGTTACATATTTGCATTGATATTCAGTGAGTTATGTCATTTCAGTGAGTTATGTATTTGCATTGGTATGCATTGAGTTATGTAATTGTATTGATATGCATTGAGTTATGTCATTGTATTGATATGCATTGAGTTATGTAATTGTATTGATATGCATTGAGTTATGTCATTGTAATGCTTTTCATTGAGTTATGTAATTGTATTGATACTCAGTGTGTTATGTCATTCCACTGAGTTACATGTATGTATTTGTATTGGTATTCAGTGTGTTATGTCATTCATGTGAGTTATGTATTTACATTGATATTCAGTGTGTCATGCCATTGCATTGATATTCATTGAGTTATGTCATTGTAATGCTTTTCATTGAGTTATGTCATTGTATTGATACTCAGTGTGTTATGTCATTCCACTGAGTTACATGTATGTATTTGTATTGCTATTAAGTGTGTCATGTCATTGCATTGATTTTCAGTTTGTTACATCACTGCATTGATATTCGTGAGTTATGTCATTGCATTGCATTGATATCCGGTGAGTTATGTATTTGCATTTATATTCAGTTTGTTACATAATTGCATAATATTCAGTAAGTAATGTCATTATTTTGATATCAAGCGTGTTATGTCATTGCATTGATATTCAGTTTGTTACATCATTGCATTGATATACTGTGAGTTATGTATTTGCATTGATATTTAGTTCGATATGTGTCATGATTGACGTATGTTATGTTCGGTATGTGTCATGATTGATATATTTTATGTTTGATATACATCATGATTGATGAATGTTATGTTCGATATGTGTCATGATTGATTGATTTTATTTGGTGTATATATGCTCTGATCAATTTATGTTTTACTCGACATGTACGGTAATTTATGAATTTTGTGATCGATATAATCCACGATTGATGTACATGTATCCTATATTCAGTATGTGCAATTATTAATGTATGCTATGTTTGATATTTGTCATGATTGATGTATGTTATGTTGTATATATGTCATGATTGATGTGTGCTTTGTTCGAAATGTGTCATGATTGTTTCATGTTTTATGCAATATGTGCCATGATTGATATATGTTATGTTCGATATGTTTGATGATTGATGTATGTTATGTTCGATATATGCCATGATAAATGTTTGTTACATTATAGGTTCGATATGTGCCATGATTGATGGTTGTTATGTTCGATATATGTCATGACTGATATATGTTCTGTTTGATGTGTGTCATAATTGTTGTATTTTTAGTCAATATGTGCCATGATTGATGTATGCTATGTTCGATATGTGTCATTATAAATGTATGTTATGTTCGGTATGTGCAATGATTGATGTAAGTTGTGTTCGATATATGTCATGATTTATGTATGTTATGTTTGATAGGTGCCAGTGACTGATGAATGTTATGTTCGATATATGTCATGATAGCTGCATTTTATATTCGATATGACGTAACGATTGATGTATGTTATGTTCGATATGTGTCATAATTGATGTATGTTGTGTTCGATATGTGCTATGATTGATGTTTGATACGTTCGATATGTGTCATGATTGATGTATGTTATGTTTGATATGTGTCATGAATAATGTATGACATGTTGAAATGTGCAATGATAGATGTATGTATTGTTTGATATGTGCCATAATTGATGTATGCTATGTCCAATATGTCCTATAATTGATTATATATATTATGTTCGATATGTGTCATGATAGATGTAAGTAATGTTCGATATGTGTCATGAAAGATTTAAATTATGTTCGGTATGTGCCATGATAGATGTAAGTTATGTTCGGTGTGCCATGATAGATGTATGTGATGTTCGGTATGTGCCATGTTAGATGTAAGTTATGTTCGGTATCTGCCATGATAGATGTATGTTATGTTTGATATGTGCCATGATAGATGTAAGTTATGTTTTGTATATGTCATGATAGATGTATGTTATGTTCGGTATGTGCCATAATACATGTATGGTATGTTCGGTATGTGCCATGATAGATGTATGTTATATTCGATATGTGCAATGATAAATATAAGTTATGTTCGGTATGTGCAATGGTAAATGTAAGTTATAGTCGATATGTGCAATGATAAATGTAAGTTATGTTTGGTATGTGCCATGATAGATGTAAGTTATGTTCGGTAATTGCCATGAAAGATGTATGTTATGGTCGATATGTGCAATGATTAATGTAAGTTATGTTCGGTATGTGCAATAATAAATGTAAGTTATGTTCGGTATGTGTCATGATAGATGTATGTTATGTTCGATAATTGCCATGATAGATGTATGTTATGGTCGATATGTGCCATGATAGATGTATGTTATGTTCTATATGTGCCATGATAGATGTATGTTATGTTCGATCTGTGTCATGCTAGATGTAAGTTATGTTCGGTATGTGCAATGATAAATGTAAGTTATGTTCGGTATGTGCAATAATAAATGTAAGTTATGTTCGGTATGTGTCATGATAGATGTATGTTATGTTCGGTAATTGCCATGATAGATGTATGTTATGGTCGATATGTGCCATGATAGATGTATGTTATGTTCGATATGTGCCATGATAGATGTATGTTATGGTCGATATGTGCAATGATTAATGTAAGTTATGTTCGGTATGTGCAATAATAAATGTAAGTTATGTTCGGTATGTGTCATGATAGATGTATGTTATGTTCGATAATTGCCATGATAGATGTATGTTATGGTCGATATGTGCCATGATAGATGTATGTTATGTTCTATATGTGCCATGATAGATGTATGTTATGTTCGATCTGTGTCATGCTAGATGTAAGTTATGTTCGGTATGTGCAATGATAAATGTAAGTTATGTTCGGTATGTGCAATAATAAATGTAAGTTATGTTCGGTATGTGTCATGATAGATGTATGTTATGTTCGGTAATTGCCATGATAGATGTATGTTATGGTCGATATGTGCCATGATAGATGTATGTTATGTTCGATATGTGCCATGATAGATGTATGTTATGTTCGATCTGTGACATGCTAGATGTAAGTTATGTTCGGTATGTGCCATGATAGATGTATGTTATGTTCGGTATGTGCCATAATAATTGTAAGTTATGTTTTGTTTGTGCCATGATAAATGTATGTTATGTTCGTCATATGCCATGATAGATGTAATGTTATGTTCTATATGTGTCATGATTGATGATTGCTATTTTCGATTTGTGTAATGATTGATAAATGTTACGATAGATATGTTTCATGACTGATGTATGTCACATTACGAACATAACATACATCAATCATCGCACATATCAAATATAACATACATCAAGCATTGCACATATTAAAAAAAAACATACTTCATTTATAACACATATCGATCATAACGTACATCAGCTTTGACACATACAGAACATAACATGCACGAGGCATGACACATACAGAATATAACATACATCAATAATTGCACATATCAAACATAGCATACAACAATAATAGCACATATTAAACAAAACATATTTCATTCATTACACATATCGATCATAACATACATCAGCATTGACACATATGGAACAAAACATACATCAATCATGGAAAATATCAAACATACTATACATCAATCATGGTACATATCAAACATAACAAACATCTATCATGGAACATATCAAACTTAATATACATCAATCATGGTACATATCAAACATAACATACATCAATCATTGAACATATCAATCATAAAATACATAAATCATGGTATATATCAAACATAACATACATCAGACATGGAACATATCAAACATATCATACATCAATCATGGTACATATCAAAAACATAACATACATCAATCATGGTACATATCAAACTTAACATACATCAATCATGGAACATATCAAACATAACTACAGCAATAACTGCACATATAGGCCATAATTTACATCAATCATGGCACATAAAAACATGACATACATCAATCATGACACTTATAGAACATAGCATAGATCATGGTGCATACCGAAACATAACATACATCAATTATGGTACATACCAAACATAACATACATCAATCATGGCACCTATAGAACATAACATACATTAATCATGGCACATACAAACATGACAAACATCAATAATGACACATATCAAACATAACATACATAAATCATGACACATATCCAGCATAACATACATCAATCATGACACATATCAAACATAACATACATCAATAATGACACATATCCAACTTAACATACATCAATTATACATGTAGCACATGTCGCACAAAACATACATCAAGCATAACACATATCGAACATAACATACATAAAGCATGACACATATTGAACATAACGTACATCAAGCATGAAATATATCGAACATAACATATATCAAGCTTGACATATATCAAACACAACATACATCAAGCATGACACATGTCGAACATAGCATACACCAAGCATGACACATACCGAATATAACAATCATCAAACATGACACATATCGAACATAAAATACATATATCATTACTCATGTCGAACATAACAGACATCAAGCATGACACATATCGAATACAACAAACATCGAGCATGACATATATTGAACATAAAAAAAAAATTATGACTCATATCGAACATAGCATACATCAAGCATGATACATATCGAACATAAAATACATAAGTCATGATTCATTTCGAACATAACATACATCAAGCATGACACATAATTTATCGAACATAAAATACAAAAATCATGACTCATATCGAACATAACATACATCAAGATTGACACATATCGAACACAACATACATCAAGCATGACACATGTCGAACATAAAATACATAAATCATGACTCATGTCGAACATAACATTCACCAAGCATGACACATATCAAACATAAATTACATTAGTCATAACTCATGTCGAACATAACATACATCAAGCATGACAGATATCAAATATAGATACATAAATCATGACTCTGGCGAACATATTATACATCAAGCCTGACATATATCGAACATAGCATACATCAAGCATGACACATATCGAACATAAACTACATCAATCATGACTCATATTGAACATAACATACTTCAAAATTGACACATATCGAACACAACATACATCAAGCATAACACATATCGAACATAAAATACATAAATCATGGCACATATAGAACATCAAATACATAAATCATGACACATATCGAACATAACATGCATCAAGTATGACACATATCGAACATGAAATACATAAAGCGTGACTCATATCGAACATAACAAACATCAAGCATGACACATATCAAACATAAAATACACCAATCATGACTCATATTGAACACATTATACATCAAGCTTGACATATATCAAACATAGCATACATCAAGTAGGAGACATATCGAACATAACATACATCAAGCATGACACATATCGAACATAAAATACATAAATCATGACTCATATCGAACATAGCATACATCAAGCATGACACATATCAAACAAAATATTATACATCAAGCTTGATATATACCAAACACAACATACATCAAGTATGACACATATCGAAAGCAACATACATGAAGAATGACACATATCGAACACAACATACATCAAGCATGACACATTTCGAACAAAACATACATCAAGCATGACACATATCGAACATAACAAACATGAAGCATGACACATATTGGCATAACATACATGAAGCATGACACATATCGAACATAACATACATTGAAGCATGACACATATTGAACATAACATACATCAAGCTTGACATATATCAAACATAACATACATCAAGTTTGACATGTATCAAACATAACATACATCAAGCATGACACATATCGAACAAAGTTACAGTAAGCATGACACATATCGAAAATTACAATCATCAAGCATGACACATATCGAACATAAATATAAATAAGCCATGACTCATATCGAACATAGCATACATCAAGCTTGTCATATATCAAACATACCATATATCAAGCTTGACATATATCAAACACAACATACATCAAGCATGACACATGTCGAACATAGCATACATCAAGCATGACACATATCGAATATAACAATCATCAAGCATGACACATATCGAACATAAAAAACATAAATTATGACTCATATCGAACATAGCATACATCAAGCATGTTACATATCGAACACAACATACATCAAGCATGACACATATCGAACATAAAATACATAAATAATGGCACATATCGAACATAAAATACATAAATCATGACTCATGTCTAACATAACATTCATCAAGCATGACACATATCAAACATAAAATACATAAGTCAGAACTCATGTCGAACATAACATACATCAAGCATGACACATATCAAATATAAAATACATAAAATCATGTCTCTGGCGAACATATTATACATCAAGCTTGACATATATCGAACAAAGCATACATCAAGCATGACACATATCGAACATAAAATACATAAATCATGACTGATATCGAACATAACATACATTAAGATTGACATATATCGAACACAATATACATCAAGCATAACACATATCGAACATAAAATACATAAATCATGGCACATATTGAACATAAAATACATAAATCATGACTCATATCAAACATAACATGCATCAAGCATGACGCATATCAAACATAAAATACATCAATCATGACTCATGTTGAACATATTATATATCAAGCGTGAGACATATCGAACATAACGACACATATCGAATATAAAATTTATAAATCTTGACTCATATCGAACATAGCATACATCAAGCATGACACAGATCAAATATAATATTATACATCAAGCTTGACATATATCGAACACAACATAAATCACGCATGAGACATACCGAACGTAAAATACATAAATCATGACTCATGGTGAACAAAATTTCATCAAGCATTTTCTTAAATATTATTACAATAACTTTTAACTTCGTTTCTCCATACATTAGCAAAGCAACACATGATTCCTGGATAAAATGCGATCACTGAACTTATTGTTGTAATTGTATACTATTTTGTGTTACCTTGCATACAGTGTGATATTAAACTGCGTCAAAAATTCATTCGACTTGGATTGCGCATTATGTCACGGTTTTAGTGGATTCTTGCATTCTTCGAGTAAGTGTGCACTGATATTATCAGGAACAGCAGCTTTATTGTCAGGACCCAGCAATTTTATGTACGTTGATATCCATGTCGCTATATTTTTTTGTTATTACTTTGCACATATTCATATTTCGATTATGTGTGCTGTTGCTATAAAATGTTGCTATTACTTTGCACATCCTCATATTTATTTCGATTATGTTAGCTGTCGCTATAAAATGTTGCTATTACTTTCACATCCTCATATTTCGAGTATGTGTGCTGTCGCTATAAACTGTTGGTATTACTTTGCACATCCTCATATTTCGAGTATCTGTGCTGTCGCTATAAAATATTGCTATTACTTTGCACATTCTCATATTTCGAGTATGTGTGCTGTCGCTATAAAATGTTGCTATTACTTTGCACATCCTCATATTTCGAGTATGTTTGCTATAGCTATAAAATATTGCTATTACTATGCACATCCTCATATTTCGAGTATGTGTGCTGTCGCTATAAAATGTTGCTATTACTTTGCACATCCTCATATTTCGAGTATCTGTGCTGTCGCCATAAAATGTTGCTATTACTTTGCACATCCACATATTTCGAGTATGTTTGCTATAGCTATAAAATATTGCTATTACTTTGCACATCCTCATATTTTGAGTATGTGTGCTGTCGCTATAATACTGTTGCTTTTGCTTTGCACATCTTCATATCGCGATTATATGTGATGCTGCTATAAAATGTTACTATTAATGTACTATGCACATCCTCATATCGCGATTGTATGTTATGTTACTATAAAATGTTGTTATTAATGTACTCTGCACTTCCCCATATCGCGATTATATGTGATGTTGCTATAAAATTTTGCTATCTATGTACTCTGCACATCCTCATATCGCGATTATTATGTGGTGTCGCTATAAAATATTATGCCGTTTTTCCAGTCTGATGTTGTCACTTGATATGAATATATGGTTTATTGACAAGACATATCACAAAATGTTAGCATGAGACAGTTCTGGCGTTCCATAGATAGCGATACATGACTAGTGATCCATTATGTTACCCGTGTATGAAGTTGTCGATAGTAGGCTTGGATTCATTGTAACTATATGTACCTTTAACTAGCACTTGCTAAAATATAGTATTTGTTTCTGAACTTTATATTCCCTTTTCATTACAGATATACTGCGACAAACGAGAAGTGTTAGTATTCACACCAGAATGGGTATGATTGTACATAGACTGTTGGATTAAATCGCACGGCACTACACTCATAATGCTGATAAAAAAAATTTATATAAAATTGTTTAAGACAGTAATTGAATTTAATCAGTTTTAACGTATATAAATATTTAAGAAGAAGGAAACAAAAATCATCCGGACCACCACTACGGAACGTGTTATATCAGTAACACAAATAAAGTAAAGTTAAAATTCAACCACTCATTTTTAAACAAAAAGTATAAACAGTGATATCGTTCATCTTCATCTAAGGTTGAATGGTATTGGTCAGAATAACACTAGTGCAGAATGTGTATCTAAACTGTTAACTAAACTGGATTATTTGTATTCAGACTATTTGTGTTGAGTATAACATATAGATATGTTGGTTCGAAGTTATGACCAACCGTTTATGGAGTACGGAAGTTACGTTGCACATAAACTGTTATTACTCTACGTTCCACCTCTCTTACTGGTACTTGGCACGTTTGGCAATGTATTCTCATTTTTCATATTAATGAAAAAGTGTAAAAAAGGCCTCTACATACAGTTATTTAAGCGTGTTGGCCGTGATGGATTTGTTAGTGTTGTATGTAGGTCTACTGAAAACATGGATTGGGCAGTTCACAGTAGAATATGTACATACAAACAACGTACTATGTAAAACTTTAACATTTCTAGGCTATGTGTGTAGTGACACGTCTGTTTGGTTGATTGTTGCTGTCACGATAGAAAGAGCGGCTGTGGTAATGTTTCCCTTACAAGCACCTCGAGCTTGTAACGTCAGATATGCCAGACTTACCATTATATGTCTAGTAGTCACCTTCGCTGTGGTAAATTGTCATTTTCTCTGGTCTGTCGACCTTAAAAGACATACCTTCAACGGGACGGTGATAACGCGATGCATGCAAACCCCCAATCATGCTGAATTGATCAAAGACGTTTGGCCTTGGGTAGACGCGTCTATATATTCATTTTTGCCTTTATTGCTCATAACAACTCTCAATAGCCTAATAATAAAACAAGTGTTCAAAGCTCATAAAGCTCGTGACGCTTTACGACAGCAGTCGTCTTTATCCAAACGAAATGGAATTTCGAAAAAATCGAAAGGGCAAGAGGTAGTTAGCAAGAAGCTTACCTTCATGCTTCTGTCAGTGTCATTCACCTTTCTCATAACAACGTTACCCATGAATATTGTATTGATCTATAAGTCCATCGTCAATGTTACTGATGATGATGTAACATTCTCAAATATGACATTGATGAACACAATCGCCCAGTTATTCATGTATACAAACCATAGTGTAAATTTTTTCTTGTATTGTGCAACTGGACGAAAGTTTCGAACTGAGTTCAGAGCTATTTTTTGTTGTTGCTGTTCTACGAAATATTTCAAACGTTTTCGCAGAAGTTTTCAACGTTCACCTGTTAGTACCAGAATGTACAAAATGAATTCGTACAGTGCTCCTAGAACTGTTTTCCTAGACAGCGACCCAGTGAATGATAAGGCCACACCAATCTGACAACAAAGGGCAAGACGTGTCCATTTCGATGACACTTTGTAAATGTAACACTGGGAAGTGATGATTTAACGGACGTTTTGTAATTTCCTTTGTGTAACGACGTGAATAAAGTATACACTCAATTAATATGGTGATTAAACCTGAACACATTTGGTACCACCACAGCGTAAACTTATGAAAAGGAAATCTGCAGAGAAAATTGCATAATTTAGAAATTATATCTATTTATTTACCCAAAAAGGAAATTGGTTTATACTTAACAAGTGTATGCTAAGATATATTAAATATGACATTTATTGAACGTTTACTGGATGCATTAGGATATTTGTCTTACAACAAACATAATTCTTCTATTAAAAAGCATTTCGTTAATTTTGAAATGAAACTCAAAAGTAGAGGTTTGTTTAAAGAAAGAATGGAATTTTATTTATTCTCAAAATTCATGGCGGATGAAAATACCTCTATTTACGTTTAATTTTCTTTTTGGAATTTAAAAAATCACTGTTACAGCTATTGAAATTATGTCACTTGTTAAACTTATGCTGGTAGAAATTAATATATATTATGTTTCAATGTCTTAGATATTATTCATAAATTAGATCAGTAATTATAATTCAATAACTGTTAGTACTTTTGAAATTATTTATTGGTGTGATTTGTTTACTTTAAACTCTGCTGAAGTATATACGTTGCGGTACTTAAGATATATTAAGTTTTGCACCATGCCATGCTCTTTTAGGCGTATTTACATTATCATGTGGTTACCATGTGATTATCATGTGATTATCATATATATATATATATATATATATATATATATATATATATAAATTCTCTTTATTTCCTCCCTTAAGGAGATTATGAACATGGAATGTCAACAAAGCAAAATGAAATGTATAAATTTTAAAGCATTCAATGTGAACATGTTTATATGTTTGCAGGGAATACAAACAAAAATACGTTATATACATATTGCATGGATAATTATGATACATATGAGAGAGATAGGTATACAAAAAATCAATTTTACACGTGTGACATATTTCACACATAATTATATTCATGGGTATATATAGCAAAGTAACTGTGCAAAGTAACTGTTCATACAAACAGATTAGCTTTCTAGTTTTACTATTTCTTTATGTGCTGAATTTCTTTCTTTTTTTTTATTTAAATTCTTTATTTAAAAAGTTTGGTTAATTTCATGCATTATATTCATGCTGTTGTGAAGGTTATGTCTGTTGCATACATCTGAATACGTCTCCTGTTGGACAAACTTTGTGTTACTTTCACCTCTGATAATAAGTGTTTATTTTCATTCTGCCACGTGTTTACGTTTGTTTCATTTGATTAGACTTGTATTGTTATTACTACTTTTTTCTTATATTATTTCATGAAATTGAAAAGTGCTTATATCAATCTTACATAATGTGTCATAGATATGTCGTGTACTTGTATGCCAGTCATAAAGTAAACACAATGCATTCATTTATCAATATATAATAAGTTTTTAATTTGATAGTCTTTGGTTTGGTTGCAC
Organism: Panopea generosa; assembly: GCA_029582155.1. Taxonomy (NCBI): domain Eukaryota; kingdom Metazoa; phylum Mollusca; class Bivalvia; order Adapedonta; family Hiatellidae; genus Panopea; species Panopea generosa. The sequence goes on from CM055900.1 coordinate 26,157,809, forward strand.
ACTACTTAACATGAACGAAATAAAATCTAATGTGAATAGAACGAAAAAGGCAGACTAACACTAGTTGGATATTCGTGTTTTGTCTTTTGATATTTAAATTGAAACTAGTCCTGACCCTTCTTAGCCTCCAATATTAAATAGTTGCACACTTATACATGTATATCGAAGACGAAAAATGAATATCAAAATATCGGCAAACGAAATACTATAGACAACAAACGCATAGATAAAAGTTAAGTACATGTTGTAACCGGTACATCCAAGGGTCTTTGAGACGTGATGTAATGGTGATAGAGAAGCATACCGGTACATCCAAGGGTCTTTGGGACGTGATGTAATGGTGACAGAGAAGCATACCGGTACATCCTAGGGTCTTTGGGACGTGATGTAATGGTGACAGAGAAGCATACCGGTACATCCAAGGGTCTACCGGACGTGATGTTATGGTGATAGTGAAGCATACCGGTACATCCAAGGGTCTTTGGGACGTGATGTAATGGTGACAGAGAAGCATACCGGTACATCCAAGGGTCTACCGGACGTGATGTTATGGTGATAGTGAAGCATACCGATACATCCAAGGGTTTACGGGACGTGATGTTATGGTGATAGAGAAGCATACCGGTACATCCAAGGGTCTACGGGAAGTGATGTTATGGTGATTGAGAAGCATACCGGTACATCCAAGGGTCTGTGGGACGTGAAGTTATGGTGATAGAGAAGCATACCGGTACATCCAAGGGTCTTTGGGACGTGATGAAATGGTAATAGAGAAGCATACATGTACCGGTACATCCAAAGGTCTGTGGGACGTGATATAATAACAATGGAGGAACATACCAGTACATCCAAGGGTCTGTGACTCATGATGTAATGGTACCGGTACATCCAAGGGTCTTTGGGACGTGATGTAATGGTAATAGAGAAGCATATATGTACCGGTACATCCAAGGGTCTGTGGGACGTGATATAATAACAAGGAGGAACATGCCAGTACATCCAAGGGTCTGTGAGTCATGATGTAATGGTTATAGAGAAGCATACCGGTACATCCAAGGGTCTTTGGGACGAGATGTAATGGTAATAGAGAAGCATACCGGTACATCCAAGGGTCTGTGGGACGTGATATAATAACAATGGAGGAACATACCAGTACATCCAAGGGTCTGTGAGTCATGATGTAATGGTACCGGTACATCCAAGGGTCTTTGGGACGTGATGTAATGGTAATAGAGAAGCATACATGTACCGGTACATCCAAGGGTCTGTGGGACGTGATATAATAACAATGGAGGAACATACCAGTACATCCAAGGGTCTGTGAGTCATGATGTAATGGTACCGGTACATCCAAGGGTCTTTGGGACGTGATGTAATGGTAATAGAGAAGCATACATGTACCGGTACATCCAAGGGTCTGTGGGACGTGATATAATAACAATGGAGGAACATACCAGTACATCCAAGGGTCTGTGAGTCATAATGTAATGGTACCGGTACATCCAAGGGTCTTTGGGACGTGATGTAATGGTACCGGTACATCCAAGGGTCTTTGGGACGTGATGTAATGGTAATAGAGAAGCATACATGTACCGGTACATCCAAGGGTCTGTGGGACGTGATATAATAACAATGGAGGAACATACCAGTACATCCAAGGGTCTGTGAGTCATAATGTAATGGTACCGGTACATCCAAGGGTCTTTGGGACAAGATGTAATGATAATAGAGAAACATACAGGTACAGGCAAGCGTCTGTGGGACGTGATATAATAACAATGGAGGAACATACCAGTACATCCAAGGGTCTGTGAGTCATGATGTAATGGTACCGGTACATCCAAGGGTCTTTGGGACGAGATGTAATGATAATAGAGAAGCATACATGTACCGGTACATCCAAGGGTCTGTGGGACGTGATATAATAACAATGGAGGAACATACCAGTACATCCAAGGGTCTGTGTGTCATGATGTAATGGTACCGGTACATCCAAGGGTCTTTGGGACGAGATGTAATGATAATAGAGAAACATACAGGTACAGGCAAGCGTCTGTGGGACGTGATATAATAACAATGGAGGAACATACCAGTACATCCAAGGGTCTGTGAGTCATGATGTAATGGTACCGGTACATCCAAGGGTCTTTGGGACGAGATGTAATGATAATAGAGAAACATACAGGTACATCCAAGCGCCTGTGGGACGTTATGTAATTGTAATATAGAAGCATACCGGTACTTCCAAGGGTCCTGGGGACGTGATGTAATGATAATAGAGAAACATACAGGTACATCCAAACGTCTGTGAGTCATAATGTAATGGTTATAAAGAATCATACCGGTACATCCAAGGTTATGTGGGACGAGATGTAATGGTAATGGAGAAGCAAAACGGTACATCCAAGGGTCTGTGGGACATTATGTAATGGTAATAGGGAGCATACCGGTACATCCAAGGGTCTGTAGGTCGTGGTGTAATGGTAATGGAGGAACATACCGGTACATCCAAGGGTCTGTGGGTCGCGGAGTAATGGTAATGGAGAAGCTTACCAATACATCTAAAGGTCTACTGGACGTTATGGTAATTGAGGAGCATACCGGTACCTTCAAGGGTCTGTGGGACGTGAGGTAATAGAAATAGAGAAACTTACCGGTACATCCAAGGGACTGTGGGACGTGATGTAATGGTTAAAGAGAAGCATACTGGTACATCCAATGGTCTGTTGGACGTGATGTAATGGTTATAGAATAGCATACCGGTACATCGAAGGATCTCTGGGACGTGATGTAATGGTAATGAAGAGCATACCGATACATCCAAGGATCTGTGGGTCGTGTTAAAATGGTAATAGAGAAGCATACCGGTATATCCAAAGGTTTATGGGACGTGATGTTATGGTTAAAGAGAAGCATACCGGTACATCCAAAGGTATGTGGGACGTGATGTAATGGTAATAGAGAAGCATAATGGTACACCCAAGAGTCTGTAGGTCGTGGTGTAATGGTAATGGAGGAACATACCGGTACATCTAAGGGTCTGTGGGACGTGATGTAATGGTAATGGAAAAGCATAACGGTACATCCAAGGGTCTACGGGACGTGATGTTATGGTGATAGAGAAGCTTTCCGGTACATCCAAGGGTCTGTGGGACGTGATGTTATGGTGATAGAGAAGCATACCGGTACATCCAAGGGTCTGCAGGGACGTGATGTTATGGTGATAGAGAAGCTTACCGGTACATCCAAGGGTCTGCGGGATGTGATGTTATGGTGATAGAGCAGCATACCGGTACATCCAAGGGTCGGTGGGACGTTATGTTATGGTGATAGAGAAGCTTACCGGTACATCCAAGGGTCTGCGGGACGTGATGTTATGGTGATAGAGAAGCATACCGGTACATCCAAGGGTCGGTGGGACGTGATGTTATTGTGATAGAGAAGCTTACCGGTACATCCAAGGGTCTGCAGGACGTGATGTTATGGTGATAGAGAAGCTTACCGGTACATCCAAGGGTCTGCGGGACGTGATGTTATGGTGATAGAGAAGCTTACCGATACATCCAAGGGTCTGCAGGACGTGATGTTATGGTGATATAGAAGCATACCGGTACATCCAAGGGTCGGTGGGACGTTATGTAATGGTAATAGAGAAGCTTACCGGTACATCCAAGGGTCTGTGGGACGTGATGTAATGGTTATAAAAGAGCATACCGGTACATCAAAGGATCTCTGGGACGTTATGTAATGGTAATGGAGGAGCATACCGATACATCAAAGGATCTGTGTGTCGTGTTGAAATGGCAATAAAGAAGCAAACCGGTACATCTAAAGGTTTATGGGACGTGATGTAATGGTAATAGATAAGCATACAGGTACATCCAAGGGTCTGTGAGTCACGATATAATGGTTAAAGAGAAGCATACCGGTACATACAAGGGTTTGTGGGACGTAATGTAATGGTAATGGAGAAGCATAACGGTACATCCAGGGGTCAGTGGGACATGATGTAATGGTAATAGAGAAGCATACCGGTACATCCAAGAGTCTGTAAGTCGTGGTGTAATGGTAAAGGAGGAACATACCGGTACAAGGGTCTGCGGGACGTGATGTAATGGTAATTGAGGAGCACACCGATACATCCAAGGGTCTGTGGGACTTGACGTTATGATTATTTAGAAGCATACCGGTGAATCCAAGGTTCTGTGGGATGTGATGTAATGGTATTAGAGAAGCATACCGGTACATCCAAGAGTCTGTAAGTGGTGGTGTAATGGTAAAGGAGGAACATACCGGTACAAGGGTCTGCAGACGTGATGTAATGGTAATTGAGGAGCACACCGATACATCCAAGGGTCTGTGGGACTTGATGTAATGATTATTTAGAAGCATACCGGTGAATCCAAGGTTCTGTGGGATGTGATGTAATGGTAATAGAGAAGCATACCGGTACATCCAACGGTCTATGGGACGTATTATAATGGTAATAGAGAAGCACACCAGTACATCCAAGAGCCTGTAAGTCGTGATGTAATGGTAATGGAGGAACATACCGGTACATCCAAGGGTCTGTGGGATGTGATGTAATGGTAATTGAGGAGCATACCGGTACATCCAACGGTCTATGGGACGTGATGTAATGGTAATAGAGAAGCATACCGGTACATCCAAATGTCTGTGGGACGTGATGTTATGGTAATTGAGAAGCATACCGATACATCCAAGGATTATCAGACGTGATGTAATGGTAATAGAGAACCATACCTGTACATCCAAGGGTCTGTTGGCGATGAGGTGATAGTGAAGCTTACCGTTACATCCAAGGATCTCTGGGACGTGATGTTATGGTAATGGAGGAGCATACAAGTACATCGAAGGATCTCTGGGACGGGATGTAATGGTATTGGAGGAGCATTCCAATACATCAAAGGATCTGTGGGTCGTGGTGTAATGGTTATGGAGAAGTATATCGATACATCCAAGGGTCTGTGGAACGTGATAATATGGTAATGGAGGAGCATACCAGTACATCCAAGGTCTGTGGGACGTGCTGTAATGGTAATGGAGGAGCATATCGATACATCCAAGGATATGTGGATAGGGATGTTATGGTAACAGAGAAGCATACCGATACATCCAAGGGTCTTTTGGACGTGATGTAATTGTAATGCAGGAGCATACCTATACGGTACATCCAATGGTCTGTGTGACGTGATGTAATGGTAATGGAGGAGCATACCGGTACATTCAAGGGTCTGTGGGACGTGATGTAATGGTAAGGAAGGAGCATATCGATACATCCAAGGATATGTGGGTCGTTGTGTAATGGTAATGGAGGAATATACCGGTGTATCAAAGGGTCTTAGGTCGTGATGTTATGATTACAGAGAAGCATACCGACACATCCAAGGATCTGTTGGACGTGATGTAATAGTAATGAAGGAACATACCTATACGGTACATCCAAGGGTCTGTTGGTCGTGGTGTTATGGTTATTGAGGAACATACCAGTACATCCACGTGTCTGTAGGACGTAATGTAATGGTAAGGGAGGAACATACCGGTACATCCAAGGGTCAGTGGATCGTGATGTAATGGTAATGGTGGAAAATACAGGTATATCCAAGAGTCTGTGGATCGTGATGTTATGGTAATGGAGGTAAATACAGGTACATCCAAGGGTCTGTTGACCGTGATGTAATGGTAATAGAGAAGCATACCGGTACATCCAAGGGTTAAAGTGTCGTGTTGTAATAGTAATAGAGAAGCATACCGGTACATCCAAGGGTCTGTGAACCGTGGTGTAATGGTAATGGAGGAACATAACGGTACATTCAAGGGTCTGTGAGTTGTGATGTTATGGTAATAGAGAAGCATACCGGTACATCTAACGGTCTGTTTGTCGTAGTTTAATTGTAATGGAGGAACATACCGGTACATCAACGTTTCTGCGGGACGTGATGTAATGGTAATGGATGAACATACCGGTACATCCATGGGTCTGTGGATCGTGGTATAATTGTTAAGACAGAACATACTGCTACACCATATGGTCTGTAGGTCATGGTGTAATGGTAATGGAGGAACATACCGGTACTTCGAAGGGTCTGTAGGACATTGTTTAATGGTAATGGAGGAACATACCGGTACACCCAAGGAACGTGGTGTAATGGTAATGGAGGAACACACCGGTATATCCAAGGGTATGCGTGTCGTGATGTAATGGTAATAGAGAAGCATACCGGTAAACCCAAGGGTTTGTAGGACGTGGTAAAATGTAAAAGAGGAACATACCAGTACATTCTAGGGTCTGTGAGTCGTGATGGAATGTCAATAAAAAAGCATACCGGTACATCCAAAGGTCTGTAGGACGTGGTATAATGGCAATGAAGGAACATACCGGTACATTCAATGGTCTTTTGATTGTGGTTTAATGGTAATGAAGGAGCATACCAGTACATCCAAGGGTCTGTGAGTCGTGACGTAATGGTAATAGAGAAGCATACCGGTACATCCAAGGGTCTGTAGGACGTGGTGTAATAGTAATCGAGGAACATACCAGTACATCCAAGGGTCTCTGAGTCGTGATGTAATGGCAATAGAGAAGCAAACCGGTACATCCAAGTGTCTGTAGGACGTGGTATAAATGTAATGGAGGAACATACCATTATATCCAAGGGTCTCTGAGTCGTGATGTAATGGCAATAGAGAAGCAAACCGGTACATCAAAGTGTCTGTAAGACGTGGTATAAATGTAATAGAGGAACATACCATTATATCCAAGGGTCTCTGAGTCGTGATGGAATGGCAATAGAGAAGCAAACCGGTACATCCAAGGGTCTGTAGGACGTGGTATAATGGTAATAGAGGAACATACCAGTCCATCCAAGGGTCTCTGAGTCGTGATGTTATGGTAATAGAGAAGCAACCCGGTACATCCAAAATGTCTGTAGGATGTGGTATAAATGTAATGGAGGAACATACCATTTTATCCACGGGTCTCTGAGTCGTGATGTAATGGTAATAGAGAAGCAAACTGGTACATCCAAGGGTCTGTAGGACGTGGTTTAATGGTAATAGAAGAACATACCAGTACATCCAAGGGTCTGTGAGTCGTGACGTAATGGTAATAGAGAAGCATACCGTTACACCCAAGGGTCTGTAGGACGTGGTGTAATGGTAATCGAGGAACATACCAGTACATCCAAGGGTATGCGTGTCGTGATGTAATGGTTATAGATGAGCATACCGGTGCATCCAAGGGTCTGTAAGACGTGGTATAATGGTACTGAAGGAACATACCAGTACATTCTAGGGTCTGTGAGTCGTGATGGAATGGTAATAAAGAAGCATACCGGTACATCCAAAGGTCTGTAGGACGTGGTATAATGGCAATGATGGAACATACCGGTACATCCAATGGTCTTTTGATTGTGGTTTAATGGTAATGAAGGAACATACCAGTACATCCAAGGGTCTGTGAGTCGTGACGTAATGGTAATAGAGAAGCATACCGGTACATCCAAGGGTCTGTAGGACGTGGTGTAATGGTAATAGAGGAACATGCCAGTACATCCAAGGGTCTCTGAGTCGTGATGTAATGGTTATAGAGGAGCAAACCGGTACATCCAAGTGTCTGTAGGACGTGGTGTAAATGTAATGGAGGAACATACCAGTACATCCAAGGGTCTCTGATTCGTGATGAAATGGTAATAGAGGAGCAAACCCGTACATTCAAGTGTCTGTGGGACGTGGTATAATGGTAATAGAGGAACATACCAGTACATCCAAGGGTCTCTGAGTCATGATGTTATGGTAATAGAGAAGCACACCGGTACATCCTAAGGTCTGTAGGACGTGGTATAAATGTAATGGAGGAACATACCATTTCATCCAAGGGTCTCTGAGTCGTGATGTTATGGTAATAGAGAAGCAAACCGGTACATCCAAGTGTATGTAGGACGTGGTATAAATGTAATGGAGGAACATACCAGTACATCCAAGGGTCAGTGAGTCGTGATGTAATCGTGATAGCGAAGTATACCGGTACATCAAAGAGTCTGTAGGTCATGGTGTAATGGTTATGGAGAAACATACAGGTAAATCCAAGGGTCTGTGGATCGTGGTATAATGATAAAAACCGAACATACCGGTACACCTAAAGGTCTGCAAAATTGTAATGGAAGAACATATCGGTACATCCATGAGTCTGTAGGACTTGAAAGACTTTAAAAATGGTACTAGAAGCTTCCTCGCTTGACGCTCAGCATTAAGAGGAGAGTTCTAAGTCTGGTCGGCCCGGTGTCAGTATAATGTGACTGGGTGGGGTATCATACCATGTGTCTGCGGCATGATACTCAAGTGTGACAGCGCTTAGAATACTGTCTCAAGTAGACACCGTCGTGATATGACTGAAAAATTGTTGAAAGCGACGCTAAACCCCATACAACAACAATACAACAACTGCAGGACTTGATGTCATGGTAATGGAGGAACATACCAGTACATCCAAGGGTCTCTGAGTCGTGATGTTATGATAATAGAGAAGCAAACCGGTCCATCCAAGGGTCTGTAGGACTTGGTATAATGGTAATAGAGGAACATACCAGTACATCCAAGGGTCTGTGAGTCGTGATGAAATGGTAAAAGGGAAGCATACCGGTTAATCCAAGGTTCTGTGGACCGTAGTGTAACGGTAATGGAGGAACATAACGGTACATCCAAGGGTTTTTGAGTCGAGATGTAATGGTAATAAAGAAGCATACCGGTACTTTCAAGGGTATGTGTGTCGTAGTGTAATTGTAATGGAGGAACATACCGGTACCTCCAAGTGTCTGTGGGACGTGGTATAATGGTAATAGAAGAACATACCAGTACATATAAGGGTCTGTGAGTCTTGATGTTATGGTAATAGGAAAGCATACGGGTACATCCAAGGGTCTGTTAACCGTGATGTTATGGTAATTGAGGAACATATGAGGAACATACCGGTACATCCAACGGTCTATGAGTCGTGAAGTAATTGTAATAAAGAAGCATACCGGTACATCCAAGGGTTTAAGGGTCGTGTTGTAATGGTAATGGAGGAGCACACCGATGCATGCAATGGTCTGGGAGTCGTGTTGTAATAGTAATAAAGGAGCAGTCCATTACCTCCAAGTATCTGTTGGTCGTGTTGCTATAGTAACGAAGGCACATATTGGTACATCAATTTGTCTGTGGGTATGTAAGTAGTGGTGTAATGGTAATGGAGGAACATACCAATACTTCCAATGTTCTGAAGGTCGTGTTGTAATGGTAATTGAGCAACATACCCGTACCACTAATGGTATGCGGGTTTAGTTTTATTGGTAATGGAGGAACATACCGGTACCTCTAAGAGTTTTTGATCGTGTTGTAATGGTAATGGAAGAACATATCGGTACATCGAAAGGTCTGTAGTTCATGTTGTTATGGTAATGGAGGAACATACCGGTACCTTCATGGGTCTGGAGGTCGTGTTGTAATGGTTTGGAGGAACATACCGATACCTTCACGGTCATATGGGTTGTGTTGTAATGGTAATGTAGGAGCATACCAGTACCACCAAATGTCTGTGGATCATGGTGTAATGGTAATGGAGGAGCATTACTTTACATCCAAGTGTCTGTGTGTCGTGATGTAATAGTAACGGAGGAACATAACGGTACATTCAAATGTCTGTGGGTCATGTTGTAATGGTATTGGAAGAACATATCGGTACCGCCGATGGTCTGTGGATTCTATGTTAATGGTATTGCAGGAACAAACCGGTACCTCCAAGGTTCTTTGGGTTGTGTTGTTATGGTAATGGGGGAGATACTTTTACCTCGCATGGTCTGTTGGTATTGATGTAATGGTCATGGAGAAGCATACCGGCACATCCGCGTGTCTGTGGGTCGTATTGTAATAGTATTGGAGAAGCATACCGGGTCAACTACGGGTGTGTGGTCTGTGGTGTATGAAAGAGTATATCAGTACATCGAAGGATCTGTGGGTCGTAATGTAATGGTATTGTACGAGCATACCTGTACATCTAAGGATATGTGGGTCGTGCTGTTATTGAAATGGAGACGCATACCGGAAATTCCAAGGGTCTGTTGGTCGTGATGGAATGGTAATGGAGGAACATACCGGTACCTCCAAATGTCTGTGGGTCATGTTACAATGGTTATGGAGAAGCATACCTGTGGCTCCAAGGATCTGTACATAGATGATGGTGTAAAGGTAATGGAGGAGCATACCGGTACATCCATGTGTCTGTGGGTCGTGATGTAATGGTAATGAAGGAACATACCGGTACCTCCAATGGTATGTGTGTCGTATTGTACTAATATGGATGAACACACCGGTACCTCCAAGTGGCTGTGGGTCCTGTTGTAATGGTATTGGAAGAGCATACCGGTACCTCAAAGGCTGTTAGAGTCGTGTTGTAATGGTAACGGGGGAACATACATGTACCTCCAAGTGTATGTGGGTCATTATGCAATGAAACCAAAGGAATATAGGTGTACCTCTAAGGATATGTGGATCGTAATTTAATGGTAATAGAGGATATAAATACCTTACCTCTATGGATTTGTAGATCGGTACAACCAAGGGTCTGTGGTTCGTGGTGTATTGGAAATGGAGAAGTATACTGGTACATCCAACCAAGTGTATGTGGGTTGTGTTGTGAATGAAATGTAGGAGCATACCGTGACGTATTGGTAAGGGAGAAGTATAACCGTACCTCTAAGAGTCTGTTAGTAGTATTGTAATGGTAATGGAGGAGCTTACCGGTACATCCAATGGTCTGTTGGTCGTGATGTAATGGTAACAGGGTACCTCAAAGGGTGTGTTGGTTGTGGTATAATAAGAGAATACCTATACCAAGGGTCTGCAGATCGTGATGTTATAGTAATGGAAGAGCATACCGGTACCTTCATGGGTCTGTAAGTCGTGATATAATGGCAACAGGGGAGCATACAAGGGTATGTTGGTCAATATGTAATGATTCAAAAGGAGTATAGGTGTACCTCCAAGGATCTGTGTATTGTCATTTATTGGTAATAGTGGATAATACCTTACCTCTAAGGATATGTTGGTCGGGTTGGAATGGTTATGGAGGAGATTAACTGTACCTCAAAGGGTCTGTGAGTCGTGATGTAATGTTAATGACGGAGCACACCAAGGTTTTGTGGGTCTTGATGGAATTGTAATGGAGGAACATACCTGTACAGCCAATGTTCTGTGGGTCGTGATGTAATGAAATTGTGGGAGAATACATGTACTTCCATGGATCTTTTGATCTTTTGTAATGGGAATAGAGGAGCAAACCTGTGCCACAAATGGTCTGCAGATCATGATGTAATGTTAATGGAGGAGTATACCTGTACCTTCAAGCGTCTGTGGATCGTGTTTCAATGGTAATAGAGAAGCAATCTGTGCCTCCAAGTGTCTGTATATCGTGATGTAATATTAATGGAGAAGTATACATGTACCTTTAAGTGCTTGTGGATCGTGATTTATGCTAATGGAGGAGTATACATGTTCTCCCAAGGGTCTGTGGATCGCGTTGTAATGGTAATAGAGAAGGATACCTGTACACTCAAGGATCTGTACATCGGGTTGTAATGGTAATTGAGAAGCATACATGTACCTCAAACGGTCTGTAGACCGTGGTGTAATGGTAATAGAGTAGCATACATGTACATCCAAGGGTATGTGGATCGTGTTGTAATAGTAATAGAGAAGCATACATGTACATCCAAGGGTATGTGGATCGTGTTGTAATAGTAATAGAGAAGCATACATGTACATCCAAGGGTCTGTGGATAGTGGTGTAAAGTTTATTGAAAAAGCATACCTGTACATCCAACGGTCTGTGGATCGTGATGTTACGGTAATGGAGGAACATACCTGTACATCCATTCGAGAAACATACCTGTACATCCAAGGGTCTGTGGATCGTGATGTAATGGTTATGGAAGAACAAACCTGTACATCCGTGGATCTGTGGATCGTGATGTAATAGTTAAATAGAAGCATACAAGTACATCCAAGTGTCTGTGGATCGTGTTGTAATGGTTAGTGAGAAGCATACCTGTACGTCGAAAGGGTATTTGAATCGTGTTGTAATGGTTATTGAGACGCATACCTGTACTTCAAAAGGTCTGTGTATCGTGGTGTAATGGTGATAGAGTAGCATACAAGTACATCCAACGGGTCTGTGGATCTTGTAATGGTTATTGAGAAGCATACCTGTACATCCAAGGGTATGTGAATAGTGTTTTAATGGCAATTGAGACGCATACCTGTACATCAAAAGGTCTGTGGATCGTGGTGTAATGGTGATAGAGAAGCATACAAGTATATCCAAGAGTCAGTGGATCGTGGTGTCATGGTGATAGAGAAACATACAAGTACATCCAAGAGTATGTGGATCGTGGTGTCATGGTTATTGAGAAGCATACAATTACATCCGAGGGTCTGTGGATTGTGTTATAATGGTAATGAGGGAGCATACCTGTCTTCCAAGGGTCTGTGGATCGTGTTATAATGGTTATCTGTACCTCGAAGGGTCTCTGGATCGTGTTATAATGGTTATGGTAGGGGCATATCTGTACCTACAAGAATATGTTGGTCATCTTGCCATGATAATGGAGGAACTATACGCCTCAAAAGGTTTCGAGTCGTGATATAATGTAAATGACGGAGCACTAAGGTTTTTGGGTCGTGCTGGAATGGTAATAAAAGAGTATACCTGTAATTCCAGGGATGTGTGTATCGTGTTGTTATGGTAATGGAGGGGCAAACCTGTACCTCCAAGGGTCTGTGGATCGTGTTGTAATGGTAATTTAGAAGCATACCTGTACCTCCAAGGGTCTCTGGGTCGTGTTTTAATGGTAATGAGGGAGCATACCTGTATCTGCAATAGTTTGTGGATCGTAATGTTATGTGAAAGAGGCATGTCCTCTAAGTCCGATATTTTTAGGATAAAATATTTAACACTGATTATTTAAATGTTATCATATAAGTTATTTTTCTGAACTTTTTGTTCAGAAACATGTGTACTTTTCTGCTTCTGTAATGCATGTTTTACAGTCAGTATGTTCTTGTCGATTAAATCGCGTCCCGCGATAGATTCAACAAAACAATTATCATAAATCCGACAATTCCCGAGCGAGTTGGTTTGGAATGAATGGACAACTATCAAGGACAAGTCTATCGGCACGACCATTGTGTCGATTATTTTCCTTATCGGCACGACAGCATCATTTTAATTTACATAGCACTTAAGTGACAAGAAATAATGAATTGAAAGAATTAATATTAGACAAGACATGAAAGGAGTAAACAAAAGGAAACTATAGAAGACATGACCATATATGCAACCAAAAAATCAAAAGACAATATAGTATGATACAACACGCAGCTAACAAGACATCATAAGACATCCCTTCTGACAATACCAGAAAGGCTGCTATATGGATACACCAGAATAACACGAATTGTTCAAGGCATAACAGGGATTTTAGTCACACATCGTTGGCATACGCTTTATTAGGAGCAATAAAATTTTGGTAAATTGTACAACTTCAGGTTGGTTTTTATAGGAAATAAATTATGGAAATACAACAGCACGGCCTCTAAAACATAATGCAAGCGTTCATTCAGAGCATACTTTTTTAATACAACAAAATAACTAAATCATAAGCATCATGTAAACAGTAAACGTTTTAAAATATATAGTTTTATTTCCATGGAAACAATAAGGTTGTGTGGGCATCAATTTTTAGCACCTGCATTCCGGAATATGTAAAAAAATCTGATTGGTGCATTTTATAACAATGTAAAGAAAGCTTCAAATGTCGAAAGTTTTGCAGATGTCTGTCAAAAATACATTAAATGAGAGAGAATTTTTATGTCCCTCTCAAACATGTCCGAATTACTTTAGGACTAACTTGTTAACATCCGGATGAAAACTCGAGCCAGCCTTGAGAGAAGAAGAGAGTAAAGGTAGGAAACACTGTATAAAGAGAAAGGAAACAGGATAAATCAAGCAACAACGATCTCTCTCTCTCTTTCTTTCTCTTTTCCTCTTTATCTCTCTCTCATATCTCTCTTTAATTCATGTTTATCACATATCAGCCCTTGTTTACAATGTAATGCAACCATTACGTATATTTTATAACACTGACGCGTAATATAACATTGCACGTCTTTGATTGGATTCCGATTTACCAGACCTTTGTATTAATTCGCGTATTTATACAACTTCAGAATTTCGTCCAAGAAAAGTTTTAACAAATGTGCTTGGCGAGTATAACGAATGTTGTTGTTTAAAAAATGTATAGTCGAATCGATAAATGTGTTTTTTTAGTTAGAATAATTTTTTAGGACATACTTAGACATCTCGTAATGGTTATTCAGCCTATGAAGGGGGTCTGTCCTTTTGTAAGTTTCTATCTTGAATTTTTATCTGTACGTGGGAAATGTGATAAATAGAATCTGACACTTGCTGTCAATTCATACATTATTTCATTAAACTTGTCCAGGAAAAGTGCTTTTTCCTGAACTTGTTTAATAAAATTCTGTAGGAAATGACGAGTGTCAGATCCTATCAATCTCAAAATAATTTTGAAAATGCTGGAAAATGCCCGGATATATACTTACCCCCTTTGACTATCTGCCGAGACTAATTTCCTTATCGAGCAACTGTCATGCCAACAAGAAACAGGATCGGCATTGCCGTCGTTGGGATAAGGGCAATAATGAGCACGACCGTCGTGCGGATAAAGACAATAATTGGCACGACCGTCGTGAAGATAAGAGAAATAATGGGCACGACTGTTGTGACTATAGATACTTCATTTTTTCATGTCACGTAACAACAAATCTTCAAGACTACAATTGTTTATAGACGACCTTTTTAAACACTTATTTCTAGAAACTAACACGTGTTGTAGAAAATCGCACCGATTTCTTCAAGTTACATATGTTTCTTTGAGACTATGTACAGTTGGATCATTTCGTGAACATAAAGTATAGACGAGGCCTCTTTAATGGAGGAGTACTACATGTACATCCAAGGGTCCGTTGATCGTGAAGATATGGAGGGCATACCTGTTCCTCCAATGGTCTGTGAATCGTGTTGTAATGATAACGGGGTAGCATACATGTACCTGCAATGGTCTGTGGATCGTGATGTAATGTTATTGGAGGAACATACATGTATCTGCAATGGTCTGTGGATTGCGATTAAAAAAGGCAACGTCAACAAAAATACCATAAAGTTTGAGCCTTAAACAACATCAGGCTGACTCTGTCATACTTAAAAACTATTATTAAACAAGAAAGAACATACTATTACATGAGACAAACAAAACACATTATTGGTGAATACCAATAGAAATACATACTGTTATCTAAATCTGGTTTGACAGTCATATATTTATTAATATATTATAAATTATTTAAATGACTCTCAAAGCTTACTTGCAATACTGTATAGGAATTGTAATACTAATCAAAAGTACCTTTGTTGAATATGAATGAAACCAGGACAATCTAGTTGGTTTATAACTCTCTGTCAGTATATCTGGCTAGTGGGGAAATAGGAGTGAGAACGGGTGTTTATAGGGATACATGTACTAAAAACCAATTGCCAGTACCATACGAATGTGATAAGAATTTGGATGAGTTCGTTAGGGTGGTAAGGATGGAAACAAGACATCAATACTGACTTATTTTGTGTGTGGAATGGGGTGGGGTTATTGGGATACTTACAAACAAACAAAGTAACATTAGAAAATGAGAGAAAAGATGTTAAGGGTGGGTGTAATGGGGACGTTTGGTGTACTTGGTGTACTTGGTGTACTTGGTGTAATTGGGGACTTTGGAAGGTATACTTGGGAGTATTATAAACAAACGAAATATATTTTGGGATACCCTGTATCAAAAATGTATAAATATTTACTCTTCCATACAAATGAAACAAATAGTGAAAAACATATTTTTTTCCATCAGATTTGAAACTTATTATAAATTATTTTTCTCTTACTTCAAGTTAATATGTATACATGTATTATGGATGACAATTGAGTGATACACCAGTCTAAAACACTTCTATGTACTAATATAAGGCTAAAATTCCTGAATAAAATTTAATAACTGACTTTAAAATTTATCGTTAAGTACTGACACCAGTAACATCTAACATTAAATGTAAATATCATAGAAAACAATGTCAAGATATATATGGTTAACTGCAACACTACTTATTAGCGGTACTGTACCCATAATCTCTTAAAAGTTTAAAGAAATACTAAATACATGACAACGACTAATAAGCTGTATTAACTTAATGATATCAGTAAATTTCTTTTACTTTTATTATTCTATCTCTACACTGCGGATACTTGCCATCATTCAAAAGAAAAGAAAAATGTTATTGGCTCCCGGAATTAACAGGATCTTTGTCTTTCTCTAAATGACACCTGAAATATACACCAAACGAAAAATATTAAAAGTATTTCAAAGCAATTCTCAATAAAATATCTATAGAATTCGTGTCAATCAAATTCTGTTATTTGGTTATTATCAAACTCCTCTTCATTTAATCTAGGTTAAAACAGGTTAATACCAAATAGGTCAATTAATCAAATAACTTCTTTCCTATTTTAATACTTGTATTGACTATAACTATAATAACTAAAGGTGAGTCTTACTCTCTCTAAAATACATGCTTGATAGAGTGTACTGATGATAAACAAGAGGACCAGTGGTGCTAAATCGCTCAAAAGCCAACCATTCCAAATGTATTAACAATCTGTGTTTCAAAGTTTTAAGTTTGCATACACATGCTTACAAGGTTTGTATTTGAATTGTCCTGGTGATTTAGATTTTGTACAATGATAACCCATTGTCAAACTCGTCCAAGTTTACAAGAAGACAGTCTTAGTTTCTTGAATCAAATGAAAAATGTGGCCTCAAACGTGGTTTTACATCAAAAATGTTTTATTTGATTTAATCTAGTGACCTTGTTTTTGATCGAGGATGACCCATTTCTAAATTCATCTAAGCTATTATCACGACTAACATTCTTTCAAAGTTTCATGAAAATCTGATGAAAAGTGTAGCTTCTAACATGATTACAAGGTTTGCTTTTGATTTGACCTGGTAACCTAGTTTTTTGACAAGGAAAATCCATTTTTAACTCATCTTACCTTTGATCAAGATTGTCATGCTGACAAAGTTTCATGAAGATCTGATAAATTATGCTCTTAGATGATTACAATTACGGACGACGGACAGCCAGGCGTTAAGCAAATCTCAATCACAAGAGCTCATCTTGAACATTGGTTCAGATTAGCTAATTAGCGTCAGGTAATTTTAAAAAAAAATAGCTAATGATTTGACAACCATTGGTTCGATTCCCAAATAGGTCGTGCAATTTTCACCCATCAGTTTAAATTTAAGCTCAGGCACTGATGACCAAACTTTTACTTAGTTAAATTTACGGTGTAACATTAAATTTTGACCCCGTTGAAAAATTACCCCATGGGTCACTTTTCATCGGATGAGTGATCAATTTTAACATTGAAAACTTACACCGATCGTTATTTAATGACCCACCCACACGTGAAAAATTGCCCATCGTTAAAATCTGATCACCAACAGTTTGAAACTGACCGAATAGTCGGCCGGATCACATTTCAACATTGAAAACTGCTATTATATATATTTAGATGTTCTCGTGGATGTAAAGTGTGAATTATAACCGGAAAATGTTGATAAACGACAAAAAATGGCAGGTATACGTTGTTTCATTGGTGATAACATGTATTGTATCGGAATGGTGTTTGTTGAAATTGCTTTTCGTTAGTGTGGTTGTTGTGTGGTTGTTGTTACACAAGTGAGGATTGCGATGAAGCATTCCTACATCAACTTTCTCTCTCTCTCTGTGTCTCCGTCCCCCCCCCCCCCCGCCCCTCTCTCTCTCTTGGTTACCCGGATATCGGCGTCACACTTTCGGTTAAAAAATAACATGCAAGTTGTCATGCCAATATCTCAGTAACCACCTACTGGATTGATTTGAAATTTCACGAAATATTCAGGGTTATCAAACAATCAAGTTAATTAACTCTTGGAAGAATTTAATGCCAATTATGACCATAAGTCGACTTAGAAATGCTGGTTAAAGTTGTCCGTGCATCTTGATACCATGCACATATCTCTGTAACCTCATATGCGATTGATTAGAAACTACACTAACGCCCTCGTTTATTAAACATAGTCTCCCAGCTATGTTCCATACCTCTGATGGTGATTTTGACAACAGTTATTTTTCATATTTAACACTCATCTGACCCAAGGAGAGGGTCGAATTGAATGTTGGCAGACCTTGTGGACGAACCCAATTTTAATATCATCAATAGAAATAAAATATTTTTAAACCACAAGTTAAACGTCTTTCCTAACTAAAACGTTTAATAACTCAGAAACAGATATAGAACCCAAAACTTAATAACACTTAGTTGTGTATGAAAAGTGGATGTGTGTAACAAATAATATAACTTAGTCAGGTCTTTAGTATGTATTGACAAAGCAGTGCGAATAGTCCAGCGTGCTATCTTACGGCATTGTTGTTAAAGGGAGTTTTATTGTATTTGATAATGATATGATTTAATCAAATGGTTCCAGAGGCGTACTGTAGATTGGCTGAAAACGATGTATAGGCACAGTTGTAGGGGGGTCCAGGGCCATGCTCCCCTTATATTTACCAGCTAGACTGTCGAAGATGCGTTTTGGCGAATATTTTATTTTGTTTTTAGTGGGCTGGATATTCTTAATATTAGCCATGAATTCACTGTTTTATAACCAAATAAATTGATAACAAATGTGATTTTTTAAGGTTTGTTCACTTTAATAAAGGGAAAAATGAAGTAGCCTTCTGTTCCATGGTTTCAACTGGATACTATTTTCAAAAAACAGGTGTCGAAGGTTTATCACCCATTTGCGCATAAATTGACATAATTACTAGTATATATGTATCACATGCATTGATGATGATCATTTTATTTTTCCTCGCCATCGGTTTCCAATATGGGAGAAGAGTATTAGTAATTTTCGATTTTTGGAGGAAAGTGCAGAGATACAGAAGAGTATTAGTAATTTTCGAGTTTTGGAGGATAGTGCAGAGATATAGAAGTCACTTCTGTAGCGTCCCAAGTTCTTTTACATACCCGATGTTAAGCATCGATACATGGGACGTCGATAATTGTTAAAGTCCCATCCGAAAGATTGATAAGTCTTTTTAGTTGGAGGATCTGGTGATTGAACCTGCGAGTTCACAATCCAATGTCTTAACCACTGGACCACTAATCCACCTATACAGTACTGATGTGTTCATATGTGCCGCAATACGAGTCACTTTAAAATATCTCTAGTGTTCTGTATTTGCATGACACAAACACGGTGATTACACGATCAATATATATGTTACGTTGTACAGAGTGATTCCGAAGTAATCAGATATATAGTCTGCTCTTTAGGATTAGCTTTATAGCGTTGCTGACCAACTCGTCATTACAGAACATTTCATGAACAGTCTGAAATATTCGATACCCGTACATAACGATTTAAGTTTGTTTGTAATCACGTCATCAAAGACCTACATGAATTTTATCATTGTCCTATCTGCAATCAAATAAGAGATGAATATAAACAAACATATTACACCGGACCACCAAGTATGGTAAAGTTTATAGATTTATTAAATACAAATAGAAAATCGTTGTCAACATAATTAGCATCATTTTGGACAAAAGCTTTCAAATGCAGATACAATCTGATAAATTACCTGTAACAATTTACATACTATGATACAAATGTAGTAGTACATAGATATGTTAATTAAAATATCATTATTTATACACTTATACTGTTCGATGAATACTATTTTACTAGATTTTGCAAAACCACTCTCACCAATATTGACTTAGAACTCTATATTGTAGACATCAGTTTCCATGCATTAACAAATGTTTGTATATGACGATGAGCTACTATTCTCAAGTCTAAATAAAATTTCTGTTCTGTTCGGTTTCGTACAATATTATATCAAAACCAACATTATTTGACAAATCTGAAAAGATATATAAACAATTCTTATTTACTTAATCTACATTAAACACACACATATCTTACCAAAAACACGACATAACATTTCTGAATGACACAAAGTCCATGGCTAATTATCCTGCTATCACATATCCTTAAATTGACACCTTTGATATTTGCATATCTTTTCAACTGCATCTTTACAAAAATAAACCAATTCATATTTTTTATATAATACAAAAAAACTACAATAATATAACATCCTCCCTTGTTAAGATAAAATATATATTGACAAATATATTTTATTCTATTCTATATAACTCACGTTCCAATGTATCAAACTCCTAAGTTGCAATCAGGTAATGACATCTTTATATTTTGAGGTTCCCATATCTGCGATTTCTAAAGAGCGTTCCATTATGTACTGGGCTAAGATCATGAAGCAACTGATTTCAATTTTGTATAAATCTTTTAATGAACAATGTAACTTTCAAAATAATAAATGTATGACATCGTTCTTAAATATCCTAAGATTTAGGTACATATGGCTAAATTTCAATCCAAATGTAATTAATACTATCTTATGTAAACAGAGAATTAGAGACCAAATACATAAAAACTTTGACTGCATCTGTTCAGATTATGCCGAAACTTACATACTATGTTGAAACTACAATATAACAATAAGTTTAAAGTAGATTTTACATATGAAGATTACTTAGATTTTATTTCAAACGAAAAAAATCACAAAGATTGGACATGTTTACGTCTTAGTGCCCATACTTTAGAAATATAATCAGACAGCTATTATACACATGTAGAAAGAAAGAATCGAATTTGTAAATTTTGTTCCTTAAATGTTTTTGAATCAAAGTTGTCCCAAATATAGAACAGCAAGTACTAAGTATCTACAATATATACAATTTTCCATTATCAATAAATTGTTAAATGTAGTTTCATTGACAAATAAAAGACTAGTGCGTAATACATCAAGATATATTTTTGAGACGTGTATGCTTAGAAAAATTATCTTGAATTCAATGACTGCTTCTAAACTATATTCACTGAATAACTAATATTTAAATACCAGATATCATTTATATTAGTGTTTTTAACCTTTGGTTTAAGATAACCCAGGCCTGATTAAAATATAATCAGTGTTTATACAAGTTTGTTTTTTTCTGTCCTTAACGTTTGTGGGATTGTTTGTTTTTAGGCCAGAGAAAAAAGTTTAAATTCTCTTCCCCATCCTCACCTGTCCGAAACCCTTGAGAAGTTAATGTCACCAATAAATAAAAAAAATGTGCCCGCCAGTCCTGAGTTACTTTCTTCAGAAAATCTAGATGGGAATGTAAACTTTTTGTAATATGGCATTCCATCTATAGTGTCCCATGTAGATTTTAAGGGTTAAATATCTAGTTTGTGGTGATCTTGACTTTAAACAAGAGGGATATGATGGCCAAAGGTCGCTTAATTGATTATGTAATGACCCATGCGAACCATTTAATGTAATCATATAGTTTAAACTTATTTATTTTACTTTGAGTGTGAAACAAGTTCTTACAACTTAGGCAAATCACGCTCGAAGTATTCCTGGTTAGAACCAGTACTAAGCATATGCGGATAAAGCGTCTTGCTCAAGGACATCACATGTAGCCATGGCGGAGGATCGAACTCACGACTCTCCGATATAATATTTTATATATTTAAAATATATATTATTTTTATTTATGCTATAGAAATTCAGTTGGGCCACAAGGTCTTCCAACATTAATTTCGGCCCTCTCCGTGGGTCAGATGAGGGTTGAATATGAAAACAAAGAGACAGACAGGCAGACGGACGGACGGATGGACGTTCTGGTGGAAGTGATGTTGTGGGGTGCGGTTTTTATATGTTATAAAACATCTTTTTTTTCATAAAACAAAACAAAACCTATTTTCTTTCTAACCCTAATGTCACAAACCTTGAGATCCAACCCTAATGACACTAAAAAAGAATGAAAAAAGGTGAAAAAAAAAAAGTAAAAGAAAAATGTGGAAAAATGGAATTCATCCCACAATGCCATTCTGTACGCATTTTCGCACTACTGGGATTGAACATTGCACCCCACAAGTACCAAAAAACCCCACAATGCCATTCTGTACTTGCAACGCAACCCACAACTGCCGCTCCAGACGTACGGACGGACGGACGGACGTTCTGGTGGAAGTGATGTTGTGGGGTGCGGTTTTTATATGTTATAAAACATCTTTTTTTTCATAAAACAAAACAAAACCTATTTTCTTTCTAACCTTAATGTCACAAACCTTGAGATCCAAACCTAATGACACTAAAAAAGAATGAAAAAAATGTGAAAAAAAAGTAAAAGAAAAATGTGAAAAAAATGGAATTAACCCCACAATGCCATTTGGACACATTTTCGCACTTGTGGGGTGAAAATTGCACCCCACAAGTACCAAAAAAACCCACAATGCCATTCTATACTGGCAACGCAACCCACAACTGCCGCTCCAGACGGACGGACGGACGGACGGACGGTCGGACGGACGGACGGACGAACGGACGGACGGACGTTCTGGTGGAAGTGATGTTGTAGGGTGCAGTTTTTATATGTTATTAAACATCTTTTTATTTCATAAAACAAAACAAAACCTATTTTCTATCTAACCCTAATGTCACAAACCTTGAGATCCAACCCTAATGACACTAAAAAAGAATGAAAAAAGGTGGGAAAAAAAAGTAAAAGAAAAATGTGAAAAAATAAAATTAACCCCACAATGCCATTTGGACGGGTTTTCGCACTTGTGGGGTGAACATTGCACCCCACAAGTACCAAAAAACCCACAATGCCATTCTGTACTGGCAACGCAACCCACAACTGCCGCTCCAGACGGACGGACGGACGGACGGACAGACGGAGACAGAAAGAGACAGAGAGTTGATGTAGGAATGCTTCGTCGCATTCTTAACTTGTGAAACAACAACAATACTAACGAAAGGCAATTCCAACATACCATTCTGATACCACACGTGTTATCACCAATTAAACAACTTATCTATAACATACCGGCCATTTTTATATATATCGTATACCAACATTTTCCGGTTATAACTCACACTTTATATCCACGAGAACATCCAAATGTAAAATAGCAGTTTTTAATGTTGAAATGTTGTCCGACCGTTATTAAATGACCCACCCACACGTGAAAAGTTGACACTCGTTAAAATCTGATCACCAACAGATGGAAACTGACCGAATAGTCGGCCGGATCACATTTCAACATTGAAAACTGCTATTATAAATTTGGATGTTCTCGTGGATGTAAAGTGTGAATTATAACCGATAAATATTGATATACGATAATAAATTATATATAAATGACCGGTTATACTATAGATACGTTGTTTTATCATACATCAACTGTCTCTCTCACTGTCTCAGTTTCTCTCTTTGTTACCTGGGCATCGGTGTCACACTTTCGGTTTAAATTTTGCACGCACGTTACTTTCATGGTAATATCTTAGTAACCACCTACTGGATTGATTTGAAACTTCACCAAGTCTTCAGGGTTATCAAACGAACAAGTTATTAATTAATTCTTAGCAGAATTAAATTCAAATTATGGCCATTGTTCGACTTAGAAATGCTGGTTAAAGTTTTCCGTGCATCTTGATAGCATGCACATATCTCTGTAACCTCTTATGCGATTTATTTGAAACTACACTAACGCCCTCGTGATATTAAACATAGTCTCCCAGCTATGTTCCATACCACTGAAGCTGGTTTTGACAACAATTATACCCATTACCTGCATTTGTATATTTTTCATATTTAACACTCATCTGAACCACGGAGAGGGCCGAATTTAATGTTGGAAGACCTTGTTACCCAACCCAAACAAACGTCTTGGTTCAACTTCTTTCCTTAATTAAAACGTTTAATAACTCAGAAACAGATATAGAACCTAAAACTTAACAACACTCACTTGTGTGTGAAAAGCGGACGTGTGTAACAAATAATAAAACTTGGTCAGGTCTTTAGTATTTATTGACAAAGCAGTGCGAATAGTTAGTCCGACAGATACAGCACTGAACCTTACATGGAAGTGTATAGTAAATTTTTCTGGTGATTATGGTAGTTTAGGCGTTGCTTATGAAAAAACAGCTTGATGACATCCTGTCATCATTGAGCATTTTGACATATTCAAGATGGCCGCCAACATGGCGGCAAATGAATTGAAAATTATGGTTTCTACACATTTTAGTTTTATAAGTGCAAATAAAATGTTTTTGATTTATTAATCTTATTTAGTTAATATGTCAATACCATCTAAAATATAAAACTTACACAATTGACAATATATACGAATGAAATATTCTTCAATAATGTCGGAAATTATCCAGATTTCTCACTACAACGATATAGGTATATATACAGCTATTGTAATATCTTGGTGAAGTCTATGTCTGTTTTGTTTTACTACTCTTGACAAACTACATATTAAGTTGTAATTAGTAACTAACTTTCACGTGGAATAGAAAAAAGGTAAAGGTAAAGTTCATGTTAATTATAAGTAGACTGTTTTCATCATAATGTACATGCTATAATTTGGTGGGGTAGCGAACATGTTGGATTGAAAGAAGTTCCCTGAGAACGTCATATACTTATTTAAGCAGTGGAGTTGTTTATGCGAAACATTTTAATATTAAGAGTTGGAAACTGATCTAAACAATTTCGCAGAGAGAAGTAAAACAACGAAGTAATGGGTAGATAATTAAACCTTATTTATAATGGGTATGTACATCAGAGCTGAGAGAAAAACTGACTGGCCTTTGCATTTGATAGCAGTTAAGATTATGATGTCATCTTTTTTTCGCAGCTAACCATATAAATTACGCATGGTATGGAATATACAACCTCTGGTCAATGAAAAGTACTTGGGGTTATTCTGAAGTCAGAATGACTGGAAACATGGGGATTGAGTTTGCATGTTTGCATTAGAGTTGAAGATATTTTGTCAAGTATGAGTATTAATGATGATAAATGCAAAGATCTATCCAATCACGATTATAAACATGTATTGAACAACGCGATTAAACTAAACACCCATATTCTGTTATGTTAATATCTTCAGAGGTTTAATAGCTACACAGAAGTAAATGCTGATAAAGCAGTTACCACAGCAGTTTCCATCAAATGATTTCGTAAACTGTTTAACCATATGCTGTGTCAAAGCGACACATAAAGGCAGGAGATGCTAAATTATTTGATAGGACTCAAGATAAGGATTGCAGACAAGTTCATGCAGTTATATAGATATAACAAACTTATACCGACATCATTGTTTACTGATACAGGAGATCTCAGAATCGCGAAATCAACGACATTATTACAGAAAGAAGTATTGGTGCGACATAACTCAAATCAACTAACAGACAACTTAGTTTATTCATAGACAAGTCTGCTGTTCTGTAAACGCCAATAGATGGTACTTGGAAAGATTATTTTGACAACTTTAAGGTCGAATACATAGCAACTAAGATGTTACCCTAGTTTTCGACAGATATTCGCCATTCAGCACAAAATGTATCACATGCTCTAGTAGAGAAAACACAGGCATGCAAGATACACCTTAACAACTCAACTGAATATGCCAATTCAAGCTCAGAAAGTAATTTGAACAGTAACAGAAATAGTTCCGTGAAAGACATACACACGTTCATAAACTTGCTGTTACATGTATTAGAGAAAATTACATACCAGTTGAGATAAATAAATATATTGTTATTACAAGGGATGGCATTAAAATCACACGACGAGGAGACAGATAACATCCTCGCACAAGTGATCATAGCAGCACATAAACTAAAGAGGTATAACAGCAAATTCAATTCATACTGATGTATTCAGTGGTATAGCTCCCTATAGGCGCTGTAGGCAAGTGCCTACACTTTTTATTCTGAGAAAATGAAAAAAAATAAAAATGCCAAAAATGTAATTAGAATCTAGGGATCAAATTTTTATTACATTTATGGCACAGTTGTAAGGTATCCAATCTGATTTTTTTTTTCAGTAAACTATAAATTCGCAACAAAAACATCAATGAATATGATCCAGATATTTAACATTATTTTATCAATTTATTTGGTTATAAAACAGTGAATTCAGGGTTAGGATAATATTAAGGATAAACAGGCCCCGTAAAAACATAAGAAATATACGCCTAAACGCACATACGGCGGCCTAGCTGAAAAAAGTTTTGGGGGAGCATGAATCGGATCCCCTACACATCGTTTTCAGCCAAGCTACGCTCCTGGTATTTGTACTTTAACTTCATCATTATCTACAGGAAACCCTAATAAATCTGTGCCAAGGGGATCACATGTTAAGAAACGGTTGACATAAATATAATGACCATGGGCTGTCTCGTTGCAATAACGTGGTAAGGTATTGTGGTATCTGAAAAGGAAAAGTCTTAAAATATGAGGATTCAGTAGTCACTAAAGTTGGTAGGCGTTGTTAATTGTAAAACAATGTATACTTTAAATACTTTAACACTAACAACATATTCTGAAGCTTTGCTGGAAATGCAAAAAGAGCTCACAGACAGGCATGTATATGGAAACATGCATTGGATTCTGGCCAACCAAGCATTGATACCCAAGCACTTTCCTAACGCAGATCAACAGAGCTAGCATTTTCTCCTGCAGAATAATTGAAGATGATCAAATGTTAACATCCGATGGCATAAAATGATGCTAGATATTCAAACAAATCAAACTTGTTTAGGAAAATGGTGGTCATATAAAAGGACATGTGCTTTTAATTGCAAATGTGTTTGTCACCTTAACACCAAACACATCAAGCGTATGAATAGTTTATACTTATAGTTATTTCCATCTTGATATTGCATTTCTAGCAAATTGGAGGCCATTTTGGACGCCACGTTATCTTATTTAGTTAAAAATGTTCAATGACTCAACGTCTTCCCAGTCTGTCACCTAAACATCAAACACATTAAAATTATCCTTTGGCATGGATTTTTTTTATATATTTTTATATCTTTTATATATTTTTTATCTGAATATTGCTTTTCGAGCAAATTGGCGACAATTTTGAACGCCATCTTGTTTATTTTAAAATACTCAATGATGACAAAATGTCATCCAACATAAAATCAAAGAACTATATATAGACTATCATTTTAGCAATAAAATATTACTATACACTATCATGTGTGAATAATTGTATACCAAATAGTAATTCACATTTAAATATTGCATTTCGAGCAAATGGGTGGCCATTTTGGACGCCATCTTGTTTATTACAAAATGCTCAATAATAACAAAATGTCATCCATCAAAGCATTAAATATAGACTATCATTTTAGCAAAAAAATATTACTATACATTTTCATGTATGAATAATTGTATACCTAATAGTAATTTCCATCTAAATATTGCCATTTTGTTTGTTTCAAAATGTCCAATAATGACAAAATATCATCACATTTTGTCATTTTAGCATCAAACACATAAAAAATGTAATTCTCATCCAAATATTGCATTTCGAGCACATTGGCGGCCATTTTTGACGCCATCTTGTTTATTTCAAAATGCTCAATGATGACAAAATGTCATCAGACGTAAAATTAAAGAACTATGTATAGACTACCTTTTTAGCAAAAAAATTTGCTAAACACTCTCATGCAAGGTTCAGCGAAAATATCCGAATTATCTGCCGGACTAAGTCCAGCGGGCTGTCTAACGGAAATGTCTTGTTTTTCTACCAATACCTTCCTATTTTCTATGCAATTTATTACCTTTTTTGTTATATGTAAATATATTTCAACAGCATAAACATAAACGATAATGCAGATTTGTATGCTGTTGTTGAAGGAATTGCCTTGCATTATATAATGATATGATGACATTAAGTGGTTCCAGGGGCGTAGCTTGGCTGAAAACAACGTGTAAGCACATTTGTAAAGGGGGTACAAGATACAAGATACAAGAAACTTTATTTTGTGTCAGATTAACAAATATAAAACATTAGCTGTAAAGCTATTTGCCGACAGGTCCGGGGGCATGCTCCCCTTATCTTTACCGGCTAGACTGTCGTAGATGCGTTTTGGCTTATATTTTCTTTTGTTTTTAGGGGGCGGGATATTCTTAACATTAACCTTGAATTTTATAACCAAAAAAATTCATAGCAAATGTGATGTTTTAAGGTTTGTTCACTTTAATAAAGGGAAAAATGAAGTAGCCTTCTGTTTCATGGTTTCAAGTGGCTACTATTTTCAAACAACAGGTGTTGAATGTTTATCACTCAGATACGCATAAATTGACATAATAACTAGTATATATGTACATTGATGATAATAATTTTATTTACGTGTAAACGATATAGTTTTAGTTTGTTTGTAATCACGTCATCAAGGACCTACATGAATCATTATCATTGTTTGTCCAATATACAATCAAATAAGAGATAAATATATACAAACATATTACACCGGACGACCAAGTATAATAAAGTGTATAGATTTATTAAATGCAAACCGAAAATCTTTGTTAACATAATTAGCATCATTTTGGAAAAAAGCTTTCAAATGCAGATACAATCTGACAAATTACGTGTAGCAATTCACATATTACATAAATATGTTAATTAAAAAAAAACATTATTTACTTATTTATACTGCTCGACGAATATTATTTTACAAGATTTTGCAAAATGATTTTGTTTAAAACCACTCTAACCAATATTGATTTAGAACTATATATTTTATATTGTAGACATCAGATTACATGCATAAAATGTTTGTATATGGCGATGAGCTATGATGCTCAAGTCTAAATAAAATTTCTGTTCTGTTTCTATTTCGTACAATATTATATCATCACCAACATTATATGACAAACCTGGAGAAACATATAAACAATTTTTATTTACTTATTCTACTTTAAACACGCACATATCTTACCAACAACACGACCTACCATTTCTGAATGACATAAAGTCCATGGTTAATCATCCTGCTATCACATCTCCTTTTTATACTAAGATATATATAAGGATAATCAAATATTGGATAAGGTTATTTAAGTCGGATAATGTGATTTTAAATTGTGTATATAAGTTCTAATGAAGACTGCGATAATGATGATGATATATTTTTATGTGGAGTTTATTATGTGGGGTGAGGACTCGCCTGCTTTTAATAACGTCTATGCAGATCTGTTCAAAATATTACAAAACGACATTAATCATTATGAATCCTTAGGGCGGGTTATTATTGCTGGTGATTGTAATGCGCGAGTTTCCAATACAAGAGATCGCATTCTGTTCGATAGGGCTATTGATGAAATCGATTCAAGTAATTACATACCAGATACTCCTTTAGAACGCTTCTCACAAGAAAGCCAATGTAACGCCCAAAGCATTAAATTACTAGTATAGCGAATGGTAGATTAGGAGCGGATCATGGAGTGGGGGCATATACCTATGGTAACAGAAACGTATCTAGCGTGATAGATTACATCTTATTAATGGAAAGGGATTTCACCGTTATAAATATTTTTTAGTAGGTCAGTTTACAGAATTTAGCGACCATGCACCGCTACTTTTTACTATAAAGGGAAAAATGTCCAATAGTTTATTGCACTGGTGATCTGAATAGTAGGGTAGGAGAGAGATTAGATTATACTGAGAACATTGACGTTGATCGATTTGTAATCATGCCTTCGGGAGAGGAACCGAAATGTACAATTGTTAAAAGAAAGTCATCTGATAAGCAAGTTAATATGTTTGGAAATAAATTGTTGTCATTATGTAAAGAACAAAATTTGATCATTGTTAATGGGAGGCTTGAGGAAGGAAAATTTACATATCACTTTATGAACAGAACCGGACAGGGGCGAGTGCTGTGGACTACCTGATAACTAGCGCGAATAATCTTAACAATATCTGTTACATGAATGTGTTGGATTTAATGGAGTTTTCTGACCAAAGTCCTATACAGTTTGCATTAAGTTGTCGCATGACTGGATATAATCATACAGATAACGTATATATAGACAAAATAGTTTGGGATGCATCTAGGGCCGAGGAATTGAATACTTTACTTAAATCTAAAGTTCAAAGTTTTAAAGATGTTACTGACAACATGACTGAAAATAAAGATTCAATAAATGACAGTATAATAAATTTTACAAATATAATATACGATACATCTTTCCAATTATTTGGAAAATCCTTCAAAAAAAGGTAATGTTAAATGTAAGAAAAAGAATGCCGAATGGTTTAACGAAAATTGTATGAAAGCAAAAACGGCATTTCTTAACTTCAAAAGAATTTTTCATAGAAATCAAACTGAAGAGAACAAGAAGCATTTCCTTGAAAGTAAATCTGCGTTTGCTAAAACTAAAAGAAAGGCTATATATGCGTTTTATTCGAGAGAAAAAAACGAACCTAGCTAAACTTAATAAAAAATGTCCAAGAAAATTCTGGAAAAAAAATAACAATTTTAATAAACGTAATAAATAGGGGTTATCAAATAGCCCAAATATGGAGGAATTTGTACAGCACTTTACAGATATCTCGAATACAAAACTTTGATGATATGAACGATCATAACAATATTGGTAATAACAATCATGGCATAAATATAAATGATGAACATGTAAATAGACAACAGGTCAATGTAGAATTTTTAGATAAAATCTTTGAGGAGTCAGAAATAAGTCATGTGATATCATCATTATCTCGAAATAAATCACCCGGTTTTAGCAGATTTTTTCATAGATGCAAAAACTTTTATAACACCTTATATTGTTAAAATATTTAATAAAATCTATAATGACGGTGTTTATCCAGAAGCGTGGTCAAAAGGCATTATAGTCCCTATACATAAAAAAGGTGACAAATTAAATACTGCGAATTATAGAGGGATTACATTAATAAATTCCCTTGCTAAAATTGTTTCACCGTATATTAGAAATAGACTTAATACTTGGTGTGAAACAGAACATATACTTAATGAATCACAGTTTGGTTTCAGAGATAAAAAAAAAGTACAACTGATTGCATTTTTATATTACATTGTATCATACAAAAGATATTGTCAATAAAAACTAAACTTTATTGTGCTTTTATTGACTACGAAAAGGCATTTGCTACGGTTATAAGACGCGCTATGGATTAAATTGGTTGAAAACCGTGTAAGTTGTAAAATGATTACAATTATCAAATCACTTTACTCTCGAGTTACAGCTTGCATAAAAAAAATATTCTTTTAATTTATCTGATGTTTTCGACGTCACGCTTAGATTGAAGCAAGGGGAGCCACTCTCTCTTCTTCTGTTCATTCTGTTTGTTAATGATATGAACAATTCTTTTAATAAAGATAATCTGACTGAATCGGATATTAATCACTTGTGTATATACTTATTATTATTTGCAGATGATATTGTTTTGTTTACTACTGACTTACCCAAGAGTATACAATTGCAACTAAATAATCTCTATGAATACTCATTAAAATGGGGATTAAAAATTAATATCAATAAAACTAAAGTTTGCATTTTTGTTAACAGAAAACAAGTTCATAACCTAGAATGGCTCATAAATGGTGAAAAATTCGATATTGTAGACAATTTCTGCTACTTATGAGCCAAATTTATGTATAACGGTAATATGAAAATAATTCCAAAAATTCTAGCAGATCAAGCTCTAAGAGCTATGAATAATTTATTATCATTGTTCACAAGAATTAAACTCGATATTTAAACAAAATTATCACTTTTTGATACAATGGTAGTACCTATTCTCTTATACAGTGCAGGGATATGGGGAGTGTATGACTACAAAGATATTGATAAAATACACATAAAATTCTGTAAGCGTATATTAGGAGTTAAAACCCAAACACCTACTCTTGCTGTGCTAGGTGATCTAGGCAGATATCCGTTATCGATTATTTGTAAAGAACGAGTGATTAAATTTTGGATAAAAATCAAAAGCAATCCTTGTTCTCTTATCCATCGAGTTTTCATGGAACAATATATAAATATTAATAATCAACAACAAAAACAAAACTGGGCTCAAAGAATTAAAACAATATTAGACGATTTGGGTTATAGTTATATTTGGGATAATTTTAATAGAAATGTCAATTATTTGCCCATTATTAAACAACGACTGCAAGATCAATACATCCAATTTTGGAGAGGAAGTATTCATGCAATGCCAAAACTTATTTATTACTGTAAATTTAAAACTGATATATGAGGAATATTTATCTTTAATTGCAGATGAAACCAAACGAAAACAATTGAGCTGTTTAAGATTAAGTTCACATAATCTTGCGATTGAATCCGGAAGATATACTGTTGTCGAAAGACAGAATAGAAATTGCCAAATGTGTACGCACAATACTATAAAGTCCGAATACCATTTTTTACTAATATGTCCAAGATACTACGATTTACGTCGTAAATATATTCCACGGAAAGGATGGCCTACGTCTAATAAATTTGTAAATTTATTATCCACGAAAGAACGAAAACTACTTGTTAATATTTCTAAATTTATACATGAAACATTTAAGATTCGTAACCATCTGATTAATACCTAATTTTCATATTTCGTTGTTTTGCTTAAAAACGTAGAAAAAAGTGAGTACATGCTCGTGCGGCAGTGTGCATTTTTGTGTGTTACAGTTTTTACTGTTTCTCATCTATGTTATATATACTATGATACTAAAACAATTCAAAATGTATTGATCGTAATATGTAATTGTTATGTCTTTGTCATATGATTTAAAAATATTGTAAATCGGCAAAAGGCATATGTTTGCTGATAGTTTGCCAATAAAATTGAATTGAAGTGAATTAATAATAATTCGTAATCATGAATCTATTAAATGGAACGAAGATTATAGACAGTTGTTTTGTAACAGAATTATTGGCGCTTTACCAAGTTTTAACAAAAAACAACATAAATAACCAAGAGCCAAACAATATAAACAAAGCTGTTTCAGATTTTACCTGTATTCTTAATGACATAAGGGGCCCATTATTTAAAAAGCAATTAAATATCAAAAATGGATTCGTGCCTACATACTCAGACACTACCAAATGGTTTGATGAAGATTGTCAAGTTACTAAGCAACTTTATAAAGGCGCGTTATTCAATTTCAATAGAAATAAAACACGCGTTAATAGAATAGAATTGGCTGACCGTAAATCTAATTATAAATGTCTTGTCAAGAAAAAACGACGTGCATACACATTTAAATAAATGAAAGATATGGAAAACATGCGCAAATCGAAACCACGCGATTTTTGGAAGTTATTCTCGAAAAAAAAAGAACAAGCAATTCATATATCAAAAAAGACGGTTTTTACAATTATTTTCTGAACTTATTTCAAGAAATAAAGACCTCAAAAAGTGATGAAGCAGATTTGTTTAACGAAAATCACAATTTTGATGATAACAATTCTGTTTATGATGTATTAAACAAACCTATAACTATATCGGAAGTGGAGACAGTTATGAGATCCCTAAACAAAAATAAGGTAGCTTCTGGCGATTTTATTTTAAATGAATACTTCTTGTCTACATGGGATATATTAGCGGGCCATATAACCGATGTATCTAATGCAATATTCGACTCGGGCTGTTTCCCTGAGGAATGGACCAAAGGTTATATTGTACCATTATTGAAAAAAGGGGACAGAAATGATGTAAACAAAAGCGACGGTTCTGCATAATTCGGTATGTTTGGATATACTGTATTTTATATGCATACGTTCCAATAAAACTGTACTTCATTTCTCTTATTGGTGTATGCGGCGCAATCTTTTTTTTAATAATACCAGTTGTATTTTTGACGTTTAAAATAAATGTCGTCGTTTGATATACTTACGACGTCATAGCGCTAAAGATTACACGATGTTGTGTGACGTCACGTCAGAGTGACGTTTTCTATAATAACAACTTTGCGCTTCACATTTTACTCAGCACAGTTTGAATTTTACCGGCGTATTTCACTGAAAACACGGTATTTTTCTTATAAATTTCACAATTTGTCAAAGTTAAAATGGCAACAGATCTAGGTCATAGATGAAGTAACAATGGGACAAAACATTTGCGTCACCTTTTAATAACAATCTTAGTGCACAACAACAATGGTTTCAAACCAGAATAAATCATAGGATTCTACCATGTAAGAAATATCTACATACATTAAAAATAATTAACAGTCCTCTATGTACATCCTGTAACCAGGAAGAGACCCTCGTCCACATGTTTTGGACATGTCCAACAACACAAACATTCCTTAATAAACTCAAAACTTGGTTCTCTACTATTAATGTAAAATGCTCATTTTATGAAAAATGTTTTATATTTAATACCAATATAGAAAACAACATGTCACAAACAGAAATCCAAATTATTCTTGAAATAAAATATTACATATTTTCTACAAGACGACTGAATGGAACACTTTCCACTGTTGCTTTTAAAAACAGACTCAAATATACACTTTTATCACTCAAAGAAATAGCAATAAAAAACGGAAAAATTGATACCTTTAAAGCACAGTGGCATAAACTTCTGAATATTTAACTTAATACGACATATAAAGGGATAACTTTATCCTGGTAATGAAAATATGTAAAATAATCTTTAATAACAATGTTAGGACACTCGCAGAATCTGGACCCTGGCACATGACAATTTTCAATTATATTAGTGAATTACTACCACAAGACCGTATATGGAGAACATTGTGTAATATATTTAACCTAGTCAAAGTATATCAAATTTACCATTTATTTCCCACTAGAAAAACAATGATATCTAGAAAACTGTAACAAAAAAAAAAAAAAAAATCTACACCTTTTTTAAATTGGAGAAAGACTGAGAGAAAGAGATATGTTTTATAGCGAGAAAGATAATGATCATTTGTTATTTGATTACAACTATGCTATACTATGTATTTATAATGTAAATGAAAAGTGGAATAAATGTTAAAAAAAAAAAAAATAAATAAATAATAATAATTTGTGAATGCTTTCACAATTTTATTATTTTTTATTGTGATTTTTTCACACTTCCATGCTTTTAACATCGTAATCGTTTGACATCGTAACATTATCATCATTCATATTTTCATTTTCATCCCCAGAAGAATGAATAATATATATTCCGAAAGCGCTCGGGTTTTTTAAAATAAATTTAAAGAATTCAGTATTGTTTGGGTGTATTAATTAATTTTTAATAATTAATTTATTATCTCTCCCATATATATATCAGTCGGGACCCACGAGAACAAAAAAAAACGTGGATTCACCGAATTACCTGCTTATTTTTGTACAGTAGTTTAACACAAAAAAGTCCCATTAAAGGAGCGCGCGCTTTTTAATTGAAATCTTAGTACCTTATTAAATTCAATATATAGAGATAATGACATAACTAAAGTCCTCGAAATTTTAATTCATGTTTAAAAAAATATTGAATAATGATGCAATATATAAATATTACTGATTCAAAGTTCGTTGGGTTTTATATTTGTAACGCCGTCGGACGTTTCGTAATTTTGGCGTTTTCTGAAAATGTAAAATTGGTAAGACTTCAAAAGGCGCAGCAAAAATGGGTATTTTCAAATTTTCTTTAAATTTTCAGAATCTATAGTTTTATACCTTATTTGCCGTTTTTTAAAACATTAGATACCAGGCAAACGTCGTATTTTCACTGCGTCTTTTGAAAAATGGTACCCGTCCAAGTGTTGTCAACGACAACGAAATGCTGTCAGCTGATTTGACAGTAGCCTCGACACCATGCCAAAAATCACTATAACAAACATATTTCAATAAACAAAAGTTTGGGTATTTCAATCAAATATGTTAAATAAATAAAAACTCTATCAAACTGGTCAAAAATTATTTCGATCGACAATTTTATATAGCCTAGTATGGAACAACAGGGAACCCCCAGTTTGTTGACCTTGGATGACACGCCATTTCACAAATGAAAATACTCGTTTATGATTGTACGTAGTTTTTCATGTCCGTTATGGAAAGCCTACAGTTTAATCCAGTATATGTTAAAGAAATATCGAATAATTCGGCTTCCTGTGATTTGAAGCAAGCCGATTGTGAGAAGCTGTTTCAATTTATTTTTTTTAATCAGTGGGAAAACGATTTATTTCTTAATAAGTACACGGTGTTTCAATATACAAATGTAGTTGTATTATTCATGCATCATTTTGTACTTTAATATATTGCTAAATGCTTATAAATATAAGTGTGTTGATAAAGTTAACTTGGTCCGTTGAATTTAGCCAAGCATGGTTTAAAGGGGTTGTCTCAAAAGTAACCTTAAGGCATTTTTTGGTTTCACTTTTTATTTTTTGAAAAAGTATTGAGTGCATTTAGTTTTCAGTCGTTTTTATATAAATTAAATTCATCATGGTAGTTTTGCAACGTGATTAAATATGATTTAACTACATTTGAATTATTTTTTTTAAACTTGTAGATGAGAAATGTAACAAATTAAGTGTGTGTTTGTGGAAATGAAGTCAATGTTGGGCATATATAATTTCTAAAATCTAACAATACGTGTCACTAATATTGGTGAAATGTAACATTACAAAAAAAATATAACCACAGTATATGTCACTTCAAATCATACAACTTCATTTTAATAACTTAAAAGTGAGAGTGAATTAGTTGTAAAATTCCTGTTCCTGTATCAGTTATGAATTCCCTGAATCTTCTTTTATATAAGAGACTGAACCATATAATTTCACTACACAGTTGAATTTTGTTCTATATAAAATAAGGTCTAGGATTTCCATGGTAAAAAAATAATTCCACATAGATTTTTTTTTTCATTGCAGGATTGTAAACCTCATAAAAATGCACAATAACTGGTAGGTTGACCTCGTTGGTTTTTTTAAAAAGAGGGTGCAGTGACAACCTGCGATTTTTTAAAAAAAAGAAGTCCTCAGATGCTCATAAATACATGCATATCATATTGTTGAAAATCCTAAAAAAATCACTTTTTTAACACCTGTGATGTCTTATTCAATGCAGTATATGCTATACCAACATTTGCTTTACTCATCTGCAGCAAAAAAATCACAGCTACTATGAACCATTTTGAAAATATTTCAAAACCAAATTAAATTGGCCTTGTTTTCCATGGGAAAAAGGGGGCGTTACTGTGTAGTGAGGCGCATATGGAGCCATATTGTATATAATTTTTCTAAATGTCATTACTTCAAATTCTGGTTTTTGATATTTGTCAATGGGAAATTAGTATAATGTCTTTCATTTAGCATGATAAAAGAAGAAAACCGAAAAAAGAAAGATGTAGAAAATGAGGTTCTTACTACAAATAAAATTTATATTGGTGTTGATAAAGGTAGCTCAAGCATGTCTTGCAAAGTAACATTTTGAACAATTTGAAGATAAAGAAGTTGAGAATCAGTATAACAAAAAATATGGATAAGAAATTTATTTATAAATGATTTTTTCTAATGATGCTTCTCCATCTTAAAGGGAGTTTATCAGGAAAAAACGCTATAAATAGTCTTAAAAAATAGAATTATTTTTAAATTAGATAAAAAGCCTCTCATTATCATTAATAAATAAAATCCGAATGGTTTAGTATATCAAATCCATCAAAACGTGACAAAATCGATGTTTCAATTGCAGTGGTAGACATGAAATGGAATCCCCATTCAAAAAAATATACAGCACTTTAATTCTTCTTCACGTCGTCATTCGTACTTCTTGATGAAACAAATTTTACAACGCGTGAACCTGTATGATGGATCAATTTGAAATCAAAATGAAATCACACGACTCGTTTAATACGTCACAAAATATGTTGCAATTTTAAGCGGGAAATCTATTTTAGTCTAACCTAGGCGCGTAGCCCAAGTAAGGAAACCCGTTTTCAATACGTTATTTAAGCATGTTTAAATAGATATCCTGTTGGTATTGCGGGGTCAATGAGTATAATATTATATAGACATGATCTATTGGAAAAAATTGTTTATAGCATTTTTTTATTTTTTTTAAAAATCCTAATAAATTCCCTTTAAGCAATTACAAAATAGTAAACAATGAGTAATATTAAAGTGGTCCCTATTTCTGATATATTTTCAACGTTTGGTGTACAGAGAACTTGGATACATAATGCTATTTAAGAAATCCAATTAAGAATGTAGTTAATTAATACATAAAATATGTTATTTAGTGTTTGATGGAATGTGGGATCCTCAAAATTATACTAATAAATATACAAGTAATATATTCCATGTTTGGTGATCTCATACAAACAAACAAATACATTTTAAATGTTTTACTTTATCAATGTGTTGGTCAGGGCAGTGTAGTGACTGTGGTTGGAGTTTTGCCGCTCACGCCAGAGGTTGCGGGTTCAATCCCAAGCTCAACCCGATGACTCTCGAAAAATAAAACTCAATAATGGTTCTACCCAGGAAGTAGACTCAAGAGAGATTTCATATATAATAAAGCTTTGAGCTTTCTTTGCAATCAAGCTAAAATAAATTAGTATAAACTAAGAGTATAAACTAGAAATTCTGTGTGTGTCTGAGCAAGTTATTTGATCAGTATTTGCTTAAAACTAGATTTGAGATATTTATTTTGATAATTGCCATGAGAATTTATTTCACAATCAATGTAATTTATAAGTATATATTTTGGAATTATCTTTTCAGTGGTCAGTAATAAAATTATTAACTTAATGATTTATGTGTTACTGTACCTCTGAATTGTGTTCATAAAAACAAAACAAACCCTACCAGAAACAAAATAACTGTCCTCTGAACTTTGAATCATACACATTTTTTGTATTGAATTTGTGTCACACTTGTATTAAAGATGTTGCAAATACCTATTCTAAACAAAATCCCCTTCCACAATTTTTTTTATCCTGTTAATTGTATAAAAAAATTAGCCTAATGTCAAAATAGTCAAAAACATGTTTTCCACCATAACAAGTTGTACCACAACAATGTCTATTGGAGACAGTATTGTACTGTAAATGTTGCCACGCTGGTTTGTTATGCTGTAGACACATGGTATGATTCCCCATCCAGTCACATTATACTGACACTGGGGTGACCAAACCTAGAACTATCCTCTAAATACTAAACTCCAAGTGAGGAAGCTTCAAATACCATTTTCTTACCAGTCTTTAGTATGACTCCGAATTGAACCCATGACCATCTGCTACAAGGCAGATCATGCTCTACCCCTAGTCTCAACCACCACTGTCGTGCAGCTAAACAAAGATTTACATTCACTCTGACTTACTGGATTGAAGTTGCACATGTACCATTACAAAAAGATTATCATTCAAAGAGAAATAAAGATTTTATAGATGTTTGTCATGCTCCTACCTACTCACTCAAAATTGCAGCTACCCAAATGTTCATATTGACTTTCAAAGCGTTTAATTTTTTTTTATGATTTCTGTCTGTTTTTCTTTAAAATGACTATGCAAAATCCAAATTTAGCAAAAAATAAATAAATTACCTACCTACCTACCTACCCACATGAATAATACTGAGTCAGCGCACAGCAAACAAATATTTTTTTAGGATGTCCTTAACCTACTGTAAAATAAATGTAAATTTGTATGAATAAATCTTGTACATGTAATGAAACTAGTTTAATTTGAATCTCAAAATTGATTTATGCTACAAGCTACAAGCAAAGCTAATCCTCACATTGTCAATATTGATTTTTTGCTCAACTAATCAAAGAATAAAGAGAGCCATTCTACTCTTGCATAAATATTATGAAAGTTGTTGCCATTGGTTGACTTAGTAATTCTTGTTAAAGTTTTGCATGCAAGTACCGTCAAGTCCATATCGCAACATTTATAACCACTCAATGTATTTGATTGAAACTTTAAGTATGGCTTTGCAGTTATGAAACCAACTAAATCAAGTGGCATAACTCTTGTCAGATTTTTTTGTGCAAATTATAGCCATTGTTTGACTGAAATTCTATAACTTAGCAGTCTGTACATGTATTGGATTGAAAATTCAAACAAGGTGTTGCAGTTATGAGACTTACTCAATTTAGTTAGTTAGATAACTGTAGCTGTCAGCTCTTGTTTGTATACTCATGACAGTTATGACTAATTGACATATGCATCTTAATGGAAATGAAGGCCTCACATCTCAATATTTAAGATTTTATTTTTCACAGGTATCTGAAATTATTTTTTTTTATTAAATAAATATACCATGGGGTAGGTAATTAAACATTTGGTGAATTATAGTCTATAAATGAAAAAAAA
The DNA here is from genome assembly GCA_029582155.1 of Panopea generosa. Lineage (NCBI taxonomy): Eukaryota > Metazoa > Mollusca > Bivalvia > Adapedonta > Hiatellidae > Panopea > Panopea generosa. The sequence continues at coordinate 26,198,290 of CM055900.1, forward strand.
CTATTTGCTAACAATATTTTTTTCCAGATTCATGTAACAGTGGAAGACTGGATATGATCAATCACAGGATTTAGCAACATTGAGTGTCTAATAAGAGAAACTTGGGTTTCACAAGAAGATGGTAAATTTTTATATGTCTCTGTATTTTTGGTTTTAGATATTATATGCTATTTATTTGTGGTCATTTTGTTTATGTTTCATACAATGAGGGCATTTGGCTTGGCCGTTGAGGGATTTTAACATTTTAATATTAAAAACAATTAAATGATACAACAGACTAAACTAAAAAAATGTAATAAATTTTTTTAGATCGACTATTCGTAGAATAGGGGGGCTATTGTACTTGCCCTGGCATCGGTGCTGGTTTTTATAATGTAAAATATCTATGCAACCACTCAATATATATATATATAATAATATGATATGAATTAAACTTCACATGTGTGTTCAGCATCATCAATGGAACCACAGGGACAAGAACCATAACTCTGGGTTGCATTTTGAAACAGTAAAAGCCCTTTTGGACTTGATTTTTTCAAGTTAAAGTATTTTATCAGGTAAGATATCTGTGCAACCACTCATTGGATATGAATGGAACTTCACGTGTGTGTGTTCAGCATCATCAAAGTTTTGTTAAAATTTTTGAGCAGGTTAAAACTTTTTCTCTGAATGTTCAAGGCCTAAACCTAAGATATATTACATGTAGCATTGCATGGCGGTCTCCTAAAAGATTTGTTGAAGTTGGGTCCCTGGGGTCAAATTTGGGGCCACCACAGGGGTCACTGTTTTACAGAGTTGTATATGGGAAATGTTGTAGATGGGATAGCACCATCATTTTTCATTGAATCTAAATCAAACTTGCACGACAGTTATATAACCATTAGATCTCGGACGAATTCTTGAACCAGCGTCATTTGACTACAAATGCCACAGCCACAGGGCCTATAAGCACAAAAAACGGTGACATTTTAGGCGAAATTTTAAAAAACATTTTCCCTGAAAGTTTAAGGCCTAGACCTTAGATATTTTACATGTAGCATCTGTTGCAAGTAGAGTGTTCAGGTCCTCTTGGGCCTCTTGTTCTATATTTAGATATAAAGTAAATATATAGGAGTTTTGTGTACATAAAAGCAAACTTGCTTACTTATTGTGCTGGTAGAACTTGAGTTTCAAGTTACATTCCCAATATAATTATCTTATTATTTCCAGGTCTGGTCAATTTCCAGAAGGAAGATCTAGCTGATTACATGATAAATGCGCTGCTGACTTTGTCACTTGGAAATAGTCAAAACAATAAAGATAAATTATGCTTACTTACTGTTTCCTTTTAATTGAAGTCTTTGTTCTATGTGACAAATAGATACAACTTATTAGATAAGGTAAATGTAAGGATTGTACAGACTCTTCTCGGGGAAGAAAAAGAAAGAAATATGTTACTTTCTGTTAGATGACTGAAATATTGTTAAGAAAAGGCATACAAAAATTTGTTCAAACGACAAAATAAAAGAGCAACTCAAATGAATGTATTAAACGAAAATGGTCCGAACCCTAGATTCTATAAGCTTTCTTGGCCAAAGGTCACGAAGGCTTCTGGGATGACGTGCAAGTTGTTGAAATCAGTAGAGGGGTCTGTGGCCGAGAAGTCTAAGGCACCATCTCGAGATCAATTATCACTCACAGCTTAGTTTCAAGTAGCGCTTGCTCAAAAAACTTATATGTGACTCACTGAGAATGCTGAAGGACAGTAGTTCTACTCAGATTCATTCTGTGGTCCTTCTCCACCAATAAAAAGGGATATGCCATAATAATAAAATCTGAAATGTGTTGAAAATGGTATTTAACCTCTTTCAAAAAGGAATTGAAAAAAATACACATGTTGTACTATAATTTAACATGTGTGCTACTTGTGAATGTGAGAATATCAAGAGGATTATTTCCAATTCAAAATTTGTGCCGTTTAATACTAGAAATAGTGAAAAAATAACTTGCAGATCATGTAGGGGTAATATATGATTATAATTATGCTTAAATAGGAATGAATTTTTGCAAGTCTGAGCTGAGGGCTCGTAATGGTGAGCTTTTGTGATCACTCTGTGTCTATCGTTAGTCGTTAACTTTTGCTTCAGATGAATTGTTACATGAAGCTCTTAAGTTTGCTCAAATGATGACCCTTGGGTCAAACTTGTCACCGCCCAAGGGTTTTATCAGCTGTTTATTTTTAAAATTTCAAAATCATCTCCGATAGTTCAAGGGACTTATCAATTTAACATAGGGAAATTTTTAACGGTTATTAAAAATCTTTTTCTCAAGAACCGACTAGCCAAATTTGTTTATATTTGGTTTTAATGATCCCTTTGAGAAGAGTTTTCAAGCTTGTTCAAATAAACAAGTTAAGGTCCATTGGGTCCCTGTAATGGGACTAATTTTTACATAGGAATGGTATAGGAAAACAGGAAATGTTTTTTCTTATCCATTTTTTGGTATTATTCCAATCATAATGGTGTCTGAAGCATTGTTTAGTCAACAGTTGAGACTGAGTGCTTTAAAGAGGATTTAATAGCCATAAGGGACCCAAAAAGGGATAAATTTTCAAAAATCTTCTCAAGAACTGATTAATGAAATTCATAAATGTTTGGTACAAGTGATCCATATGATGAAGAGTGAATTTTGTTCAAATGAATAGGTCAGGATATACTGGGACCCAGTAAGGGGAATGTTTACATAGGAATAGTAAGGGAAAACAGGAAATTGTGTTTTTATCAGTTTTTGGAATTATTCCAACCATATTAGTGTCTGAAGTGTTGTTAAGTCATAACTGTTGAGACTGAGCTTTTTAAAGGGGATTTAATATCCATAAGGGGCCAGGTGGGGTCCAAAATGGGATAACAATATGAAAAATAAAAAATCTCTAAAACTTATGAGTCAAATTCATTCATATTTGGTACAGATGATCCATATGATGAAGAGTTTGAATTGTGTTCAAATGAAGGGGTTAGGATGTATTGGGCTCAGTTAGGGGACTTTGATGTTTACATAGGAATAGTATGAGAAAACAGGAAATTATGTTTACCTCATACATTTTTGGTATTATTCCAATCATAATGCTGTCTGAAGCAGTGTACAGCCATAACAATTGAGACTGTGTCCTTTAAAAGGGATTTAATATCCAGCAGGGGCCAAAGGGATACAATTTTGAAATTTAAAAAGCCGACTTAATTCATATTTGACATAAATGATCCATATGACGAAGAGGTTGAATTGTGTTCAAATGAAGGGGTTAGGATGTAGTGGGCCCAATAAGGGGATTGATATTTACATAGAAATAGTATTGGAAAATAGGAAATTATGTTTTTCTCATTCATTTTTGGTATAATTATAATCGTATGGTGTCTGGAGCATTATTTACTCATAACTGTTGAAACTTGGTCCTTTTATGGGAATTTGATATCCAAAATGAACCAGCAGGGGTCCAAAAAGGAATAAAATTTTGAAATTTCAAAAAGAAACATAACTCGGGTTGCATTTTGACAGAGTTATGGCCCTTTATGGACTTAATTTTTCAGGTCAAAATCTTTTATCAAGTAAAATATCTATGCAACCACTCATACAATATGAATGAAACTTCACATATGTGTTCAGTATCATCAATGAAATGCACAGAATTAAGAACCATAACTCTGGACTGCATATTGACCTTTTGACTCTTTTGTACTTTGGTTAGTGATATTTAGAGGTTAAAGTTTTTGATTTGGTACTTATTTCATCATCCTATCATTGGATATGAATGGAACTTCTCATGTGTGTTCAACATCCTTTAGGAAACTCACAGAGATAATAACCATAACTCTTTATTGCATTTTGGCATAATTATATCCCTTTTAGACTTAGAAATTTTGTTTTTAGCAGGTTAAAGTTTGTAGTACAAGGACCTTGGATGTTTGACAAATAGGGTCCGATTGTGGTCCTCTCTCAAATTTGTTCAAAACCATGACCCTGGGGGCAAAATATATTATTTTTCCCTATTTTTTTTTGTCTGCTCTGAAGGGTAAAAAATCTCTCTTCTTTATTGTAAAGTTTAATCCTTTCTCTCTCTTTTTTTCTTTATTTTCATGAAAGGGTATCCAGTTGTGATAAACTATGCATGCTAGTACAAAATTATTTCAACTATAGATCCATTTTCATGAACTGGTACCGGTATTTGCCCTCTGTGGTGAAGTTGGTGCATAGGCCTATATGTCATCCATTCCCTTTATTGTTTTAAAAAAAACAACAGTTGATTATGAAAATGAAAAGTGTTGTTGGATTATTTTGCTAATTCATTTTTAACAGATAAGCAATAATTGTAGTTTAATTTCACCATCCTTGAGTTTTGTTTGTAGTTTTATTTGGTACTTATTTCCTGAAAAAGCTGTTATTTGAGAACAGCATCGAAATAGTCGAGTGCGATGCCCCTCCAGCAGCTCTTGTTATCATCTTTTGTAGGAATTATTTGATGTATACATTTTTAGATGTTGTCAGTAAAATGGAACCTAATTGTAGTGTTTCAATTGCCTGTGAAACAATTATCAAACACAATAGAGTTGGGTTTTTTTATCCCTATTTTGAATTCAATGGGCCACACAGTGCCTTTTTCTGGAGTATACAATACTAAGAGGCCAATAGTGGTTAAAAGTGTGAATTTTAATAAAATGTGATTATTTTGTCATAGGATGATAAAATATTTTAGAAATAAAATCAAGCTCTCAGTAAAGTTTCATGCACAGGAAAAAAGTTGTATCTGTAAAACTGATGCATTGGGCCGCTTGTTCATAAAATAAATCCTATTGGTGAAAATTAAAAAAAATATATTTTTAAGACAATGAAAAAATAAGACTAAATAAAACAATGATATCAATATACTAATTGTTCTTGTGAGTGTTCAGTGTGTATATTTATACATTTAATAAAGAAAAGAAAAATGCACAGACAAGAACCATATGGATATTGAAATTATTGTTTCATAAATTAGGCCAATTTGTTCATAATCTTAAAACCAAAGACATAAAGTACTGTTAAAACTCAATTGTACATGCATATTTAAAATGATATTTTTCTTTTCATTGTTAACACTTGATAGCAATTTAGTGATAAGTGCACTTACTGATTCAATGCAGCATCATAGATCAGACATTTAAGATTTTTTTAACAAAAAATAAGAAAGTTAGAAAGAAATTTTTAAAAAAAAAAATAGCCTTCTGATAAAAAAATGTTTTCTTGTCAATTCTAAATGGTTAGTTCAAAACTGTGTACAGTTTTAATTATTCTTTTAATTGTTTGTTTAATATAATAAACAAACCCGACCTATCAAACACATTATTAGGATCTATATATCTTTATGCTAGTTGCAACTATAGTCTACCAGATAAACGAAGTTATTGTCATGAAAACCTATAAAAATAAAATATTTGAAAACGGATGTAATTTATTTGATAAAAACTCGTACAATAAAGTGCCTCTGGTTGATAGCTTTGGTTGAAGAAAGAAAGGAATAACAAATAACAATGTAAATAACACTTGTTGTCTTCCTTTTACTTTTGAGACGACCCCCATATAGAATCAATATGCGTGAACTCGCCACTTTCACCACCGCAAAAATCGAGCAAGTGATGTTAAAAAAATCTAATATTTTGTATGTTTTTCTCCGTTATAAATAATAGTTTAAATGTGGCAAGCATACTAAAAGCTCTGATTTTATAGCACATGTATAAAAAAAAGAAAAAAACACATTCGTATAATAGCGTTAACGTGAATCGAAAATGAGCGATTTTCAAGATCGGCGAAACAGTCGAGCATAAAAAGAGGCCTTTGCGCGGGTTAAAATTGATATTTTAACCAAACAAAGCAAGTATACTACATTTTTAAAGTATTCCAGCATTTCTTTTATTATCATAAATGTTTCCGAATCGAACATCAAGCTGAAATCGTGATATTGAGACCACAATTCAATTTCCCCCCGAAGTTTATCCAATAAAATGGCGACCAAAATAGCTCGGGATGCTGAAAGGGGACTATTTTCACCGTTGCTACGCTGTCGTTAAGTGAGCAGGGTTGCGTACTAAAATGACCGTGTGGGTCCTGACTGTATATATATATATATATATATATATATATATATATATATATATATAGAGAGAGAGAGAGAGAGAGAGAGATGAGATGAGATGAGATGAGATGAGATGAGATGAGATGAGATGAGATGAGATGAGATGAGATGAGATGAGATGAGATGAGATGAGATGAGATTAGATAAGGTTTTCATGTATGCGTGGAATAATCCTATGTCTTTAAATCACAAATACTTTACAACGTTATTTAAGCAAATAAGTTTGACCCCTAGGACTGCGCATGCGCGGCCACCATTTTGAATGACATCATGATTGCGCAATACTCTGACCCCCAAAAGACTGCGCATGAGCGGCCGCCATGTTGAATGACATCATGATTGCGCAATACTCTATGTCATGCGCGATGGTTAATATTGATGGTAAAATCTCTCCAAACCATATTAAAAAGACATGATGTTATACTGATCTTGTACTTCGCTTGGTGCTAGGTCTGGTCGGCCCATTGTCAGTAATGTGACTGGGTGGAGTATCATACATTATACATTATACTTCAGTGTGGTAGCGCTTGGAAAAACTGTCACATTAATTGAAGTCAGTTACTTGTATATTAAACTCTTAGAATCAAATAAATGACCCGTGTGTCCATACTTGAATTAATGCTATTTAAACTTAAAAAGTGTCTTTAGCGAGTATACAGAGCGCTTAAAATCAAGTACTAATGTAATATAAACGCCGATTGAACTTGTGAGAAATTTCTGTCAGTGATACGGTAGTTAGTGTAAATATTGTCTGCTCAATATGACTCCATGTTAGGTCAATGAGTCAAACAATTATCGTCTGCTCCTTTTTTTAATCCATGTAATACCACATCAAAATAAAATATTGGTAAAAAGTGTGTGTGTATACGCTAAAAGAAACAGTCAGCAACAACAAAAGTACATAAAATAGAGGTACAATTATTACGTACGGGTGGACAAAGAAAGAAAAAAGTAACCCCAATTAATTTAGTTAGTGAAATATGAATTAATTCCTATGTGTCAACACAAATGTTAAAATGAAAAAAAAGTAACACTTTTACACAATTTGGTATCATTTTGTTAAATTAACGCCAGTTTCAGCTACACATACATTGTATTCAACTCTTGTCTTTAAATTTCACAAAATGTTTATAAGATTCAAAAATTGCCATGAGGGAACACGTAATTTGTTTCCAGTAAATGTTATGGTCCCTATTATATGTTTTTCACAAACATGATTAGTTGTGTATAAATACTGATATAAGTTTTTGATGTATGATTTGACCTCACCGCATACCCATAAATATTTGGTCTTTCTTCATCAATAAGGTTTATTACTATATCTGTATATGGAATCCGTCTGGTACCACTTAGTTTTAAAAATATCGATAAAACATTTTCAGTAATGTAAGCAGTCCTTTGAAGAGTAACCATCTCCTTATGTGCTGGTAAAAATGCATTGGTTTTTTTTTAAAAAAAAACAGATGTTATTTCTTCACTATCGATTCTAAATTGGCGATTAATTTTAGAGACAATTACGCCACTGTTACAATACAATTTGTCGCACATATAAATACGCACATATAAATAACGATATTCATGTCATTTAAAAAGCAATTGCCATGTCCTGATTGACCTAAGTATAAAATAAATTTAATCACTGTATCTTTAATATAATCCATTATTTTTCGTACAAATAGAGTCGTTTTAGTGTCTGCAGAGGTTATTTTTAATCACTGTTCGTAATCTGAAAATCAAAATTGACCGGAAATGTTACATTGCTCATACATCATATCAACAAAATTGAAAATTTATAAGGGTGAACAAGTTAAATCTGTTTAATTGAGAAAGGCAAAATGGATGTAGAGAAGTGGACTCGTCATTTCCGTCTAATGGCTGAAGGCAAACTACGAAAAGATCCAAGGGAATAAAACGTTGTTGATCAATCAGATGGTAAAGAAAACCGATTACTGACACCAAATGAAACACTGGACACAATGCCATTCCGTAGATCGATACTATCACATCTTATAAAATACCCGGAGAAATTACTAACGTGGACTGATGCTGGTAAACTAATTTATGAAGGATCTCAAATAACAGACTTGTTGAAAGATAGTCAAAACCAGTATAAGGACTATGACATCATTGGAGGTTTTATAGCGGATTGAAGGAGTTAGGCATGTCAGTTAAGCTGTACAAAATACCGAAAACAGCACAAAATAGACCATTTCCGCCAGGCATCCCAAAACGGAGAAAACTTAAAAATTTTGTTTCATACATTTAGATGGAGAACTCCAGAGCCTACAGACGTTATCATTATCTATTTGAATTGGGAACAACGAATGTGAGAGCCAGAAAACTGATGATTGAACATATAATTCCTGACCAACTGGATTCAATCAGTACTGTTGCACACTATATTGTGGAATCCAGGATACCTATCATGGATAGAGATTCAGATTATTTTCATCGGAAGAGGCGAATACTGAGAGTCATTGCTGGACATGTCGTGCCATTCAGAAGGAAACACAGACTGTTGTTAAGTTTACACAAGGTTATCCCGAGACTACTATGGGCATTCTATTTGATACATACCATGCGAGTAGAAATAAGGACACGAGAGGAATAAATATTGTCAAAGTTTATAAGGAGAATATTTGCATTAACGACACTTAAAAAAGAGGCAAGATGAATACAATTTCTTGCACAGTGTGTGATCAGACATTTTGTAGTAGATACAATCTCATGAGACATAAGAAAAGTAAACACTTTGAAGAGCAACCACAGCATAAAGAATCCCAGAGTATCAGGAAGCGCCGGGAATGCATTTATGAGCGCATTTAGGAGCGCCGGGAGCGCATTTAGGAGCGCAAAGAGCGCATTTTGGAGCTCCGGGAGCGCATTTAAGAGCGTCGGGAGCTCCAGCGTTTAAGTTCAAACATCCTTGTTCCATAGTTTTAACTGGACCCAAGCGGAAGTGGTAAATCGTTGTTGACCAATAAGATATTGCGCGAAAAATTTATTCTACCTCCACCGCAAAGTATCACATGGGTTTACGGACAATACCAGCCTCTCTACGACGAAGTGAAGAGATATTTACTAGAGGTTGAATTTGTGAAAGGGATCCCGGATTTTATAGACCAAGACACTTACCTGGATGTGGCAGCACGAAATTGCATCATTCTTGACGATTTGATGGGAGATGTAAAGAAAGATGAACGCGTTGCCAATCTATTCACGAAAGGATCACACCATAGATATCTGACAGTGTTATATTTAATCAATTAGGAAAATCATCGAGAGATATCAGTTTAAATACCAAATATTTGAAGTTGTTCATTAACCCTGTGGACAGAATGCAAGTTTCCAATCTTGCTCGACGTATATACCCTACCTAATAGTCATCTCTTCATGAATACGTATAAACGAGCTGAAGAGAGCCCGTATGGACATTAATTGTTGATCTACAGGCCAACACATCGGAACAAGGTAGACTGCGAGAAATATTCTGAATGGAAATAAAACTTATGCACAAGGCTCTTCGGCATTACCGGTAGTCTACGATTCAGACACATACATGTCAAAAGTTATAAGGGACACACCACCATATTATCATCAAGACTCAACCAGTTGTTCCTCCGACGAAAGTGATTATTCCGAAGATTGTGACATAGATTTGTGACTACTGTGGGATCATTTTTGGGGATGTACACGCTTTACAGAACCACGTGAAGCAATGGTGCTAGAAAGTAAACGGAAACTGGATCATGAAGATGTTGACACACAAATGACAGACAAAGAAAAAATGGATAACGTTACCAGACGACGATGAACGTGATAAAGAAGTAGACTTTAATGATGAATCATCTGAAAAGATGACAGTCAGGAGGATGAATCATCTAAATATGATGAAAAAAAAGTGTTTTCTGACATGTTCAACAAGGTTCAAGATTTAAACGAGCCTGTGTGGCAACGTTAATATAATAAATATATGTCCGACGAAGAGGCTAAAAGTTAAGCGAATAATAAGATGATGAGTACATACACAGTCGACGTTATAGAAATATATAATCAACTCATTCACCATATCTATCAACTACAACGAGGGACTATACACCGACAAATTGTCAAGGATGTTGAAAAGTACAAGGCTCGTAACATGGAAGAGAAGTTGGCTATAAAAATAACAATAAAGAAAAACAAACATTTAATTGAATCGGTTTTGGAAACATTGGATTCTGATGATATGGAAAAGACGAAACAGAAGAATTGGAGAGTGAGGTAGAAACATAGGTGTTGAAACATAGACAGTTCTGTTTATTCTATGCTGATCATAGATGTGGTTTCAAAACGAAACAAACCATCAATTTGTTTGGAGAACCAAGTGTTAATGAAGACATTGTTATACGTTTTGTTCGCTCATTGTAAATATGTAGTAGTAGGGTATAGATATTCATTTTGTACCAATAAAAAATGTAAGTAGTCAATACGCGTTATGGTATTTTATTAATAACCCAAAGACAAATATGTGTACACATCTTTATTATATCGCTCAATATAGTTTGAATAGGATTATGGTTGTCCCATTTTAATGCAGTTCATGCCATAGAAAATGCGAATAAATGCATACAAAAAAAAAATTCTCATTGATTTTCATTTGGATCACATGCCATATACATATTTTTCTCATGATACGGTATGGTAAAGCACGGTACAATATTACATAACTCCGTCACAAAAGCATTTCCATATTCTGGACTTCTAAGTTGAAACAATCTCAGTCGTACCACTGGGGAATCTTGAATCTCCCACGTCATCGCAAAGTTCATTAGCTCGTCTTCGTCGGTGAACGAGTTTACAATACTGTCGAATACTGAAGAGATCAAGTCCATGTTTTCAGTTTGCTGCAGAGAAGTAAAAATGACTGTGCTAAGTAAAGTCCCTTCTTATATACTTTTGTGCCGTTAGGACTGTAATAATGGGGTGATCCTAAAAAGATAAAAAGAGGTCCTTTTCCAGTTCAATAAAACTTTATTATACAATTTGATACAACGAGTCGCAGATGTTAAGTGTTATCAAATGACTAGTATATAGAACAGAATAGAATATAACAGTAACACAATTACAAATAAACTAAATATCAAACCCAATCTCACAGTAAATATGAATAACATTCTTCACAGTCTGTTGATTGTTTTGTCAAAGCAATACGCCCAATTAAACTGAAATTTAACATGAAAGCTGAATCAATTCAATTAATAACAATCTAAATTATTCGTGTCTTACCATATAATCCATTTCTCAATTATAAAACAAGTATAATTACAAAAACTTGTTAACAATTTATAAATTTCCAATTCTAAATTTTGTTTTGTGCAACTTTAATTTACGAGAGTACATAATTTAACTTATCGAACCGAAATAGACAAATATCGAAAAGACCGGAAATGTATTTTGTACGGCAGAATATTGTTCATAATATACAAATATAAATAAATAATTTTGTTTCTTTAAGATACTGAAAGTGTTAAAGAGAAAAACATTCACAATAATGTTTATATGAACCTAAAAAGTACTTAATTGAATAAAGCATCTTGGACTACATGTATATCAACTTATCAACAAACTTGAAACAAATCCATTCATAAATATACAATTCGGATAACTTTCAATTGAATCTCACATATACCAAAGATATATTTTAAACTTTCACACTATATATTTATTATTGTAGAACACAAGATTTTTAAAACAAAATAACATATATCTACAAATAAACTTAAAGAAAATATCACTTACCTAAAAAGATAAAAAGAGGTCCTTTTCCAGTCCAATAAAACTTATTTTTACAATTTAATACAACGAGTCACAGTTGTTAAGTGACTGAACATGGAGTAAGGTACCTTTTATAATGATAATTGTCCTGTCAGTTTAAGTCAATGAAATGTTGTATATGAATTAGGGGTGATTTCTTGACCAATCATTTCAAAGCGTGTTAGCTGCGAAAAAGGGGCATTTACATAAAAATAATGCGATTAGACTTAAATTAATCCCAGGAAACCTCAATTTTGTACATCTATAACATGTTGTTACATCAATTTACGTGTATCAACTATCTTTGATTAAACTGATTATTTATATCCGACCAAGCTTTTCCAGTCAAAACACTTGCGGATAATTGCTTTAAGTCTAGACTCTATCGCTAAAATTGAACCCTTGTTTGAGTGATTAAGTGATCCGATTAGTATGTTTGACAAGCTGTGAAAATATTCAAAAAATGAAAATATCGAACTAGAAAAGTTCATCACTAATGTTAAATACACCGTGTAATCGTGCGTCTATGGACAATACCTGTAACTCACATGGGTTGAAACTATTAGATTTGTGTAAATCAAATGCTTTACGTATTGCTAATGGTAGACTTGGTGACGACCATTTAATTGGTTCCTATACTTATGCTAATTATATTGGATCAAGTGTTATTGATTATTTATTATTACATAAACATGATTTTATATGTATTGATGATTTCCATATTGAACCATTTTGTGAATGGTCAGATCATGCAGCGTTAAATTTTAAAATTGTTTGTAATACAGCAGTAACAAAAGAAAAGCGTGATTATGTTTTTACAAGTATCAAATGGAATGATAATTTAAGAGACAATTTTAGGCGAGGAATTATATCCAAACTTCCACTCTTAAATGCAATTACCAAGGGTGTTGATTTTAGCAATAGAAAAATGGTAAATAATTGTGTTTCATCCTTTTCGGAGTTAATAAATGACGTTGCAAAGCCATTGTTTAGTAAAAATATAATAATGAAAAATGAATCGTGTACTGTTAAGTCGATTAGCAAGAAAGCTGTTTGGTTTGATTTTGAATGTAAGCAAGCGAAGTTATTGTATACTCATTCCTTAAATAAATTTAATAAATATAAAAGTAATGAAAATAGAATAGAAATGTGTAACTTAAAGTCAACTTATAAGACACTTATTAAAAAGAAAAAACGCTGCTACGAATATAAAAAAATAAAGATATTGAAAGATTACGTCATGGTAAACCAAAAGATTTTTGGAAGCTTTTTTCAAACAAAAATAAATCTAGAAAAAGTAATAATATTAGTAAAGAAGCTTTTTATGATTATTTTTCTAATCTTAATGAGAAGTTGCCAAGCGCATCAAATGCTGATGCTGAGACTTTTTGTAATGATTATGATTTTAATTCAACTAATTGTTCTTTTGAAGAACTCGATATGCCAATAACTGTGTCAGAAATAGAAAAATGTATAAAAAGTTTAAAGAAAAATAAAGCCTTTGCTGGTGACGTACTACTAAATGAATATTTTATTGAATCTTGTGATATATTGGCTTCACACCTTGTTGATATTTTTAACGGTATTTTTAATTCTGGTCATTTTCCTGATAATTGGTCAGAAGCGATTATGGTGCCTATTTATAAGAAAAATGACCCTGACGATGTCAATAATTACAGAGGTATAAGCTTAGTCAGTTGTTTATCTAAGATATTTACGGGTATTTTAGATAAGCCAATTAATACTTGTATTGAAAATAATAATATTGTGAGTGACGCTCAATTTGGATTTAGACTTGGAAGGTCGACGGTTGATGCAATATTTGTACTTAATTCCATTATACAAAAAGTATTATTAAAAAATGACCGCTTAGCTTGTGCGTTTGTAGACCTAAAGAAAGCTTTTGATAGTATTTATCGAAATGGTTTATGGTTTAAACTTAATCGATTGGGTGTTAATGCTAAAATGTTACGAATTATTCGTGACATGTACTCAAATGTGAAAACATGTGTTAAGGGATGTAACTCCTATTCCGAGTTTTTTTAATGTGCTATCGGTTTAAAGCAAGGGGGAAGTAGTTTCTCCTCTGTTGTTTTCATTATTTTTGGAAGATCTAGAGCTATACTTGTGCGAAGATCCAAACTGTGGCATGAACTTGGATGACATTACATTTATTTTAATGCTTTTTGCTGATGATATGGTGATATTAGGTAAAACCCCGACTGATCTGCAAAAAAGTATTAATCTTTTACAATAGACAATAGACAATATTTTATTTGAGTAATGTAGGCCTCCGACCCATAATACATTTTTAAACACATGGTAAACGTGGAATCTAACAAATAAACATTCATAATACGAACATTATAATTTCAATAGTTTTGATATGATGAATGCAATATATTTATATATATATATTGTTGTTGTTTTTAAAGTAATGACTGTTCTGTTGTTTTGCTCGTGATCAATGTTTGTAGCTATCTTATTTCAAATACTGAAAAAAAAAAAAAGGTAATACACAATTTCTAGATTTAATTCAAGTCATTATGTTTTACGTCATTTTGTTTTAAGATTGGAAGTAAAGAGTTCTTTTATTAAACATCTCAAATATAAACTTTGCCAGTTTGATTATCTTGTCAGAATTGGTTGTACTCATCAAACTGTAGAATTCATATACATTATGGTAGTTGTGATCGTTATAGTTAATAATATCAGCAAGATATTGGTTACGTAGATCGTTATAAAAGGTACATGTCATGACAGCGTGAAATTCATCTTCTATTTCTTGTGAGTTACACAAAATACATACTCTATCAGCATAAGCAACATTTGTATGTTTCCCTGTTTTAACAAATAACGAATGTTTTGAGCAACGCAGTTTTGAGAGTGCAATTTTATATTTTAAAGGGATTTTCAAAGTAAGGTATTGCTCAACGTTTAGTTGCATTTTAAAGTGCTTATAATGAATAGCTTTTCTTGATTCATGGACATCAGCGTGCCAATTTTGCAGAGCACAATCTGTTACACGTTGTTTAAATCTTAAGATAAATAAATGAACATCACCAATGTCTTGTGATATCCAAGCGAAACCAAACCCGTATTAAAAAAGTAGTGTTTTGACCTTCGTAGCCCAAGTTACTCTCCCAGCTTCATCTAAATGACGTAGCATAATATAGCATTGCTTAGGGTATCTTGAATTGTTCATTTTGAGAAGACGTAACCAATACTTCACACACTTACTATAATAATTTATAAACAATGGAAACCTACCTTACTCACCTCTTGAAAAGGCGTGAAATGTATTTTTGTACAATTTTAAATAGCGAGAGCAGAATTGACTATGTACGTTTTCAATTTGCGTTGCATACTCAAAACCCCATAACTCTGATCCATAAGTGAGGATAGGTGTGACCATAGTGTCAAATAATTTAAAAAGTTCATTGTGATCAAAATATCCAACATTTTTTTGAAGTTTATAAATAGAAATTATGGCCTTTTTACTTTGAACGGCGAGCATATCTTTAGCTTTCGACCATATTAGTCTTGGTGTAATGTATAAGCCCATAAATTTATAGCAAGGAACTGTTGTGATATTTGTCCCGTTATATGTCCAGATTTCATTTCTGCGTAAATAGCCGCCGTTTCTAAACACTATGATTTTGGTTTTCTTAAGATTAATTTTCATACCCGTTCTGTTACAAAAATTTGAAATTATATTAATCTGCGACTGTAAAAGTCGAACAGTATCACTGCAGTTGGCAATGTCATCAGCATACAAAATGGCATATATATCTTCAACTTCTTCAGTTATATGAATACCATTTGTACATGATTGTTTCAATTCATCAACTAAATCATTAATAAAAAGATTAAATAAAATCGTGCTTAATTTACAGCCTTGTCTGCAACCAATATTACAGTTAAACATCTGTGTATACTTGTTATTTCCATATCTGACACATGATGAAAGCTTAGAATACATTTTATGAAGGAGGGATACGAGTTTCCCACCCATTCCTTTACGAATAAGACTATTAAATAATTGTGCATGGTTAATTGTAATCGAACGCTTTGGTAAAATCAACAAATAAACAATAAAATCTCCCACCTTTTTCGCTTAGATATTTCTGTACCATTGCTTGTAATGTAAATAAATTATCAATAGTTGAATACCCATTTCTAAAACCAGACTGAGCTTGATCAATTTTATTATTATTTTCTGCCCACTCGTTAAATCTATTAAACATCATTCCTGTTGAAATTTTATTTAAAGTGTCTATGAGTGAAATGCCACGGAAATTGTTTGGATCATTTAAATTTCCCGCTTTATGAAACGGACAAAGAATACTTTGTCCCCATGCTTCAGGAAAACTCGAGGTGTCTAATACCCTATTATAAAGGGGGAGCAATACATCTGACATGTCGGTAAGGGTGCATTTAACCATCTCTGATAATATTCCACTAGGGCCTGTGGATTTCCCAACTTTTAATTTCAGAATACTCCTCTTTAACTCTGCTAATGAGAAAGAGTCATTAAACATGTCATCTACAATTTCCTTTTTAGGTAAAATATTATCGTTAATCAAATTATTTACTGCATTTGCATCATATAGTAGATCTCTGAAGTGATTATACCAGGTTTGTTTTAAAATTGTGTCATCACAATGTTGATTGTTTTTAAATCTAAACTTTTTTACTGCTTTCCAAAATAAATTTGGGTTCTTACGAGATTCTACGAGTTCTTGTCGAAATTTCTTTTGAAGATCAGTCTGTTTTTGTTTACAGCAATATATAAATTTATTTCTGCTTCGTGTATAATCTTGTCAACTAGATTTTGTATTGAATAATCTAAATAATCTTAGTTTTTGTAATTTTTCCCTTTTTAAATGTTCACATTTAGAATCCCACCATTCGGGTTGTGCAGGTTTACGATGTTTATAAGTCGGTTTTATTCTCATGCTAATTGCAGCTTTATGAAACATGTCTACAATTTTATGTATAGCTTGGTTGATATCAGTACGGATGTCTTCAAGAATAGTATCTTTTATAGTTAATAAAGCAGATCTTATATTATTCAAAAACTCTTCACTTTTGTTTTCATTCCATTTAAAGCGTTTAAAACCGTTTACATCATTGATTTCGTTATCATTATCATCAGTATCACTGCTATTTTGGTCGGATTTAAATGCTAGTCTACAAATAAGAGGAAAGTGATCAGACTCATGTCGATCTCCTATCTCAAAATGTGTTATATGTGGAAACAGATTGCTAGAAGCAATTACATAATCAATTAAACTTGAACCACCGTTTGCTGTTGATGTGAAATTTCCTTCTTTATCGTTAAACAATCTGCCATTCAAAAAGTGAATACCATACATTTTGCATAATTCAATAAGCGTAAACCCGAATGTGTTACATAGAGTATCTTTGGAGTTTCGATATACATTAAAAGTATCATTGTCATACAATGTATCCTCATGATCAAAAATAAAATCAACATTATCATCATCAATAATATCTTGCAAATTACCACATCTGGCATTAAAGTCACCCGCCAAAATAAGTTCATCATCAGTATACTCTGATACAACCTCTAATAGATTTTCTTCAAATAGTTCAATACCATTTCTTGTATTATCCGTATCATACAAAGTCGACCCTTCCGGAGATATGTAAACAAAACATAAAATAATACCCTTAGTTACGTTAATAAAATCATTATTTAGTCTTAAGAATACACAATTATCTAAATGGCTAAATATCCTCTTCACTAAGCCATTCTCTATCAAAGATGTTTTAACAAATGCACGTACACCACCTGAGTGGCGACCTTTGTAACACTTTTTGTTTCGAGCATTATTAAAACATGTGTAACCTCTTAAAAGGTCGTTAAACTCGTCTTAACTTTTAGACCAAGTCTCATTGAAAGCACATATATCAAATTGTCGTACAAATGACAAGAAATCAATGTTACATGTGTATTTTGATAAGCCTTGTATATTCCAGCATAACATGTTTAAATCTAATGTTCGCCTTCTATTGTCCGCATTATGACCTTGACCTCTGTCCTATCTATATAGCTGTTTCAGATTTTTATTAACAGCATCAAAAACGAATATATCTCCATTAACGACAAGTTTATCATGTTTCAAATAGGCTTTATTGTTTTTCTCTATTTCTCTTTTTAGGAATGGCCGAAGATCATACCTAGCTTGCGAAACTCTCTTTGAAAAATCCTCTGAGACATAAATATTTGATCTAAATGATTTTTAACTGTTTCTGCAGTAGTTTCGTCATCATTATCGTCAATATCATTTCTATCACGTTCTTCTCAACCGTTCGCTTGTTCTCTGCTTCTATGTCGTTCATTTAATTCTCTCCTTTTCATTCTGTATTCTTTTAACACTTTATCCCTGTCTTTAAAAAACGAGAATTTAACTATCACTGCTCGTTCTTTATCATTACCACCAGGCAAGCGATGAGCTCTTTCTATGCTTATCCGTTCTTCGACGATCCCCAGATCTTTCTTTATATATTCACGCACATTTTATTCAGTTTCCTCCTATGATTCATTTCCAATCTCTGGTAGACCAAAGAATTTTAAATTTTCTCGTCGAGATTGGGATTCTAATTGGTCGCATTTATCTTCACTAATTTTCAGTCTGTCTTCCAATACTTTAATAGTATCTGACATGTCAACCATTGACTCTTGTATCAAATCCTGTTTTTGTTCTAATTTCGTATTTGAATCTTTTACTTCTTTAAGTGATCTTTCGAATCCCGTAAACTTATCTTCCATTCGGCGGACAGATCTTTGTATATCTAGCATCACTTCCATCATATGAGTATCAGACGTAGCAGGCGTTATGTTTCTCTGCGTTTCATTTGATTGTTGAGACATAGGCTGAAAGTTGTTATTTTGACCAGATAGTGAGAGATTGCATTGTCGTTGGGTGTCTTCGTCTTGCCTCTGTGCAATAGGAGAACTCCTCAACCATGCGTTAATTGGTGGTTGGTTATCTTCATTAAATGGATGTGGGCGCGTTTCATTGTTGCTTTGTGAGGAGAACGAATCACTCCTTAGTGATCTATTAAAGTTGGCTCCTCTTTGGTTACGACTATTAGTGGACACGCGATCGCGGGTGGTGTTTCCTGAGTTGGATTTTGGAGGGCCGGGGTTTTTCTCTACACACTGCGCCACAAGCAGAAAGAACAGCAGCGAATCTGATGCACAGCGATATGGAGCTCGAATTTATTGTGAGTGTTTCTAGGCGATGCTTAGATTTCACAGGCTGCGAAAAACTCCCTATCCGCACTCGCCAAGTATTTAAATCAACCCCCATGTCCTTGTGGTTTTAATGAAGCGTATCACATGTACTGCATTCGCTTCACTCTAACGCAATATGTTACATAAGCGATTAAATCTCGCAACACTATTATACCGTATATGCTATACTGTAGGTAATGTGAACTCATGCGTGACGAGTTGCCCGTTATGTAAACGTAAAATGTACTTATATAGCTGTCATACCCCACCCGGTGTTTCCGATATGCAATGTCAATAAATGTCAATAAATGTCACATTTTTTACACAATTCAAAATTTACCGTCATATTCATTATTGCTGCTCTTAAAGGTATCCATTTCACGTTTGTTGTATTCAGAAAAGGTCCAGAATGTCTCTTATTTGACGATTTAAACTGTATTTTGTTACACTCGGATTTCAACGTGTTGTTTACAGTCTCACCACATAAATATTGTGAAACTTGGGGGTTAGAGGTGAATACTGCTAAAACCAAGATTGTTGTATTTCGAAAAAGGGATCCTTTAAAAAGCGATGAAAATTGGACTTTTAATAATCAACCTTTAGAATTAGTGAATGATTTTAATTATCTGGGCACTGTTTTCAATTATACCGGTAACTATTCTCTTAATCAGGAAGCATTTGCTGGAAAGGATCTTAAAGTATTAAACATTTTACTGGCAAATACTCGTAAATATACATTGAAACCTAAAACTGTATGTCAATTATTTCATGCCTTTGTTGGCTCAACTCTTAATTATGCCTGCGAAATATGGGGATTTTCCAAATCAAAAGAAATCGAAAGAATTTATCTGAAATTTTGTAAATATTTATTAAATGTTAAAACCTCGACAAGTAATATGGGTGTATATGGAGAGTTAGGTAGATACCCATTGTATATAAATAGATATGTTCGTATGATTAAATACTGGACTAAAATTGTTAAATATGATAACATTATAGTTAAATATTTATATAATTCATTACTTATTGATTATAATAATGGTGGTAAGAATTGGGAAAAAAACATCAAAAATCTACTGGATGATTATGGATTTTCGTATATATGGTCAAGTACTGATGTTGCAAATTTGTAAAACTTCCATATTGTTCTTAAAGAGAGAGTACTAGATAATTTTAAACAAAAATGATTTAATGAAATCGAAAACAGTCGTTCACTATGTACTTATAAAATGTTAAAAACTACTTTAGAATTCGAAAATTATTTAGATATGCTTCCAAGAAAATTAAGAATTCCTATGTCAAGATTAAGATTATCTTAACATCAGTTGAAAGTTGAAACCGATCGTTATGCACAGAACAGAATTGAACGTAACTTGCGTTATTGTACTCTATGTAACTTTAACGGCATAGAAGATGAATACCATTTTGTGTTAATATATCCTAGTTATCAGGATATCCGTAAAAGCTTTATTAAATCATATTATTATAAACGGCCAAGTATGATAAAATTCATTGAGTTAATGCAAAGTAAGAAGTATTCAGTCTTGTTAAATTTGTGTAAGTTTATTCATCAAGCTTTTAGTACTCGCAATTCCTTGTACAATCAAAATACATAATATATACATCTATCTTTTTGTGTTGATCAACTCAAGTATTTATTTGACAAAGTATTTCAATGTTTAATTTATATTTGTCCAACCTCAGAACCTATTAAAATATATGTATTTAAATAACGTAATTTTCTAATTTAAAAGAATCTAACATAATATTGATTTATTATCCTATGTGTCATGTGTTACATTTATTATCTGAATTTGTATGTAATGAGAAACATTATATGTTTAAATTACTGAATAAAGAATTTGAATCTTGAATCTTGCTAAAATTACGAGTTTACTAAAATATTTAAATTTTGGACAATTTGTAATTTTTCAAATACTCAAATCAAAGTTTACCGTATGGCATAATTTTCAGTTATTCAAAAATATTATTAAAAAAAAATTAAATAAAATTCGTCGTCTTTTTCTGTGATTCAAAACAAATATTATAAACAAATTTTACTTAAATTTGCCGCATAACAATACTCTCATGAGAGCTAGAACATAACGATGGTTTATTTGATAACCCATGCTTCAAGGTTCTATCTCAAATATTTTTTTAAAACAACCTTAACTCCCTAAAACTATAACTGACATTAAAAACACACCCACATTATATTTTTTGATAAAAAGCCTTGAATTTGCGAAACAATCTTCCGAATCTGTTGCCAAAATATATCATTTTTTTTAATTTATTTCTTGAATATAACTAGAAAAAAAGACGAGTATTATAATGTGTACGAAACACAATTTAATTGTAATGTTTTCTAAGTGTTAACAGTTTGATGTGACATGATCTAAAGGACTTTTATATTTATGGCTTCCACACGTGTGATGGCAAACGTTTAAAATGTTAAACACTTCAGAAAATATGGTATGTTTATTAGTTTGAAGTGTCAAATTTCAAGTGTTCCTATTGTCAAAAGGAAACATGGTAGTGTCACTTCAGAAAATAAGTTGAAACGGTGACGTGTTGTTTATTGTATTGTATTGGCATGTATTAAGTGAAATATTTCACGTGACATAAAAAAATAAAGTTTGCAAATAATATTGAAACTGTAATTTTGATTTTTCTTAAAAAATATACAGTCATATCACGAATCACCTTTTTTCTTGTACTGAGTGTTTTTATTTAACTTAAATGTTATAATACATAAATGTTATAATTTTGATATTTTGAAAAAAGTTGCGTTGAGTTAAAAACACTGATAATTACTTTAAAGTGAATTATGGATTATATTAAAGATACAGTGATTAAACTAATTTTATACTTATGTCAATCAGGACATGGCAATTGCTTTTTAAAAGACATTAATGTTGTTATTTATATGTGCAACAAATTGTATTGTAACAGTGGCGTAATTGTGTCTAAAATTAATCGCCAATTTAGAATCGATAGTGAAGAAATAACATCTGTTATTTATATAAAAAAAAACAACAATGCATGGACCAGAGGGGTAAGTCATTTCTAAAAATAGAGTCATTACACCATATGTCATCATATCTTTTTAATATGGTTAAGAGAGATTGAACCATCAATATTAACCATTGCGCATGAGATAGAGTATTGCACAATCATAATGTCATTCAAAATAGCGGCCGTGCATGCGCAGTCCTTAGGGTCAGAGTATTACGCAATCATGATGACATTCAAAATGGCGGCCGCGCATGCGCAGTCCTTGGGGTCAAACCGTCCCGTATTCATAACCGGCCATTTTTTTTTATATAATAATTTATTATCGTATATCAACATTTTCCGGTTATAGTTCACACTTTACATCCACGAGAACATCCAAATTTATAATAGCAGTTTTCAATGTTGAAATGTGACTATTCGGTCAGTTTTCAACTGTGGTGATCAGATTTTAACGACGGTAAATTTTTCATAGTGTGGGTGGGTCATTAAATAACGGTTGGAGTCAGTTTTCCACTGTTAAAACGGATCACTCATCCCATGGGGACATTTTTCAACGGCGTCAAAATTTAATGTTACACCGGCACATTGAAATGGATACCAGCGAATGGCGCGTATTGATTTAAGGGGAAGTAACTGGTTTGTTTTGTCTAGTATAAGCAAAAAGAAAAGTGTGCTACTTTTCCTAATCACATTAACTATTTCAATAATTCAATATTAATAACATTTTAAATAAAAGAAAAATGACCTACCTCTCTTGATACATTCACGTGTCTGATTTCTTCCAAGATGTGTATAACGTTTTCCGGGGTATTGCATATTTTGTTCAAGGGTCGCGAGAAAACTATCGCAACTAACAATAAAAAATTTGAGAGTTCATGTGATGTTTCTGGTGTCATATCAATAGCGCGAGAAAACTATCGCAACAAACGATATACATTTTGAGATTTCATATGAGTTTTATGGTGTCATATCAAGAGCGCAAGAAAACTATCGCAACAAACGATATACATTTTGAGAGTTCATGTGAGTTTTATGGTGTCACACCATTAGCGTGACAAAACTATCGCAACAAACGATATACATTTTGAGAGTTCATGTGAGTTTGATGGTGTCATATAAAAAGCGCGAGAAAACTATCGCAACAAACAAGTTTGAAAATTCATGTGATTTTTATGTCGTCATAAATTAAACTTCGCATTTCAACCACATATTTTAACGCCATTTTCAATTATTATTACCTTTTCACGTAATAAATTTGCCTGAAAGATCGCGATACAAACGTTATCATAGGAGTGGATCCATTTACGCTTCCATTGCTTGGCATACACTTAAATAATAATCTAAACCAAAAAGTGTAGAAGGATACAGATTCTTTGAGATGCCAAACATGATGTTATCATTTATTAGGATTTTTGCCGGTTCGAATGAAATGAAAATATTGCCCAACGCCGCACACTATTATTGAATAACGTGACATTGTATATTTCATTGGTGATATGCGATCAGAATGGCAGACAATATTACTCTTTACAGCACAGAATCTGAAATGTAGTAGAAAACGTAAATTAATTTGTAGGTAAGGTTAGGTTTCTTACGAGAATAATAAATGAATTCCACACGAGAGTCTGTTCATTAAATTCTCAAATGATAATCATTTGAAACAGTTCTGATCTTCAAATAATATTCATGTGAAAGCTTTCTGATTATTTTCATATGTGTTTCATTTTAATGACAATCACATGAGAGATTCAAATGAATGTGAATTAAGCATGAGTACCGTACGATAACCACAAGAGACACAATTACCCGAGAGTATTTATATAATAAATCCTCAATTGCACTAACATTTATATGATATTTAAAGTGCGATCTGTCCATAAATGTAATTACCAAGACCGAGAACAATAACAAGAGCTGTCGGAGAGAATGTTATTACCACGACCGAGACCGTGTCATTACCACGACCGAGAACAATAATAACAAGAGCTGTCGGAGAGAATGTAATTACCACGACCGAGACCATGTCATTACCACGACCGAGAACAATAATAACAAGAGCTGTCGGAGAGAATGTAATTACCACGAACGAGACCGTGTCATTACCACGACCGAGAAAAATAATAACAAGAGCTGTCGGAGGGACAGAGCGCTAGACTATTTTGATGCTGTTCTAGAACAACAGCTTTTTCAGGAATGCAGTACCAAATGGAAGACATTTAAAACGCAGGGATGGTAAAATTAAGCTATGATTATTGCTTGTTTGTTAAATATAGATTAGCAAAATAATTCACTGTTTATTTTCTTTACAGTTACGATTTTTTGAAAACAACGAAGTGTATGGATGGCTCGTATTGCCATAATATTATTTAATCCAGCATTTGTTACATTTGTTTTTCGAACTTTAAACTTGATTTACAATTTATAAATACATTTACCATTGCTGGCAAATATTTAAAGTAGGTGTGCCAATACCTAACTTAAGGCACATCATGTACGTATAATAACCCTAAAAACTTCAATTGCATGACTAGCATAATATAAGTTGGTCAAGCAATACTAATATACAAATTAAACATTACCTGAAATAATTCCAGCAAGAATTTGTTGAGTTGAGATGATCTGTTTCAATATTAGTTTACAATGTTTTATGTATGCACTACCTTCAAATCATATGGTAATATACCAGTTCTTGTTAATGAATCTATATTTTGGGTATGTTCCAACATACATAGTTTATCAATGCTGGAAATCCTTCTACATTCGAAGTTTTATATATATATATCCTTAACTGGATCCTACTCATATAAAGCTATCAGTTCATGTATGTAAATTTGTCCACCCTGTCAGAATGTGTTGCATGTAATTCCATAGTATATAAGTCATGGTCGACACCAAATTTATTGGTTTGGCAGAGGCCTTGATATTGTATTTATGGTTTGCATTGTAGCTAGGTGCACTCTCCGTAGTGTGGTCTGTACATTTATGTTTTGGTTATTCACAAATAATTATCTCCATATATATCATGCATTGTGAATGAGCATTTGAAAAGATCCAAAAAATCGTAAATTCCTTTGTTGTGAAATTAATTATCTCTCTTTATATATATATATAAAACTGTATATACAGTAGAGAGAATTACCATTTTACAGTGCTAAAACTTATAACGAGATATAAGTTTTAACACTGTAAAATGGTTATTCTCTCTACTGTATTCACTATTTCTACCATTTATGTATTCTTCGCGGATCCGGTGCTCCTGAAAGGTGTTTTGTTAGACGTATGATTCTCCCTTTCATATATATATATGTGCTAAAAAACAACAAATGTATGGGATACTACCGTCAAATGGATTATGGGCGCGTGGTCGCGTGCATTTGCAGTGTATTTAGTTAAAAGGTTTAGTTTGTAATATTTTACAGTGGGTTTCTCAGTCTGTCTGCAGTATTTTATATAGAAAATTATTTATATTTTTGTGTTGTTGATTTGTTGTTGTTTTCTTTTATTTTTGTCCTCTGATGAAGGCGTAAAGCCGAAAGCTAGCTAAGGATATCTCGTCATAAGTTTTAGCTGTAAAATGGTAATTCTCTCTACTGTATAAATATAAAATAACGACTTTAAACGCCTTTTACTACAAACTTTAACCTGCCTAAAAAACAAAATTTCTAAGTACGAAAGGGTCATAGTTCTGTTAAAATGCAACCCAGAGTAATGGTTTTTGTCTCTAAGCATTCCGTTGATAATACTGAGTTTCATTCATATCCACTGGTAGGTAATTGAAATATGTACCTGCTTAAAAACTTTGACCTGCTAAACAACTTTAACCAGATTTTCTAAGTCTAAAAGGTCCATAATTCTGCCAAAATGTAACCGAGAGTTATGGTTTCTGTGTCTGTGTGTTCCATTGATGATGCTGAACACACTGTGAAGTTCAATTCATATCGAATGAGTGGTCGCATAGATATCTTATCTGATAAAAACTTTAGCCTAAAAAAATAAGTCAAAAAGAGCAATAACTGTGCTAAAATTCAATCCAAAGTTATGGTTATTGTCTCTGTGTGTTCGATTTATGATGCTGAACACACATGCAAAGTTTCATTCGCATCGAAAGAGTTGTTGCATAGATATCTTTCATGATAACAAAATTTTAACCTTAAAAATCAAGTCCAAAAAGTGCCATAACTCTGCCAAAATGCAACCCAGAGTTATGGTTCTTGTCTTTGTGTGTTCCTTTGTTAATGCTGAACACACACGTAAAGTTTCATTCATATCGAATGAGTGATTGAATATAGACATGTTACCTGATAAAAATATTTAACCTGAAAAGTCAACACCGATGATGACGCCGACGCAGACGCCGGGGTGAGTACAATAGTCCCCCAATTCTACGAAGAGTCGAGCTAAAAATTAATTAATCACGAAAATTTTCAGTAAAATTAATAACTATGCTACCCAAATATTGAATTTTGGGAAAATGTGTGAGCACTATTTGTACAACGTAAACCGTCTCTGGGAACTACAGATTTCCATAAGACGTGTATCACCATCTATGTACTAACATAAGTTATATTGACTGAACTCACGGTCAGTGCTTTAACATATTTTTTCTTCTTCGTGAAGCAAGTTTTATTCGAATTCTTTAATTAAGAGCCGATAAGATGTACGTATATTAGCTGAATACACAACTGGCTGTGTAAAACTATCATGTAAAATATATTATATACTGTGTTTTATATTTCTTTGTTGGTGTGATGAAAATCACCATAATCACGCTTTGTGCTTTTTAAGCCAATCAGCTTATATTTACTTGTATCTGGTAGGATAACACAAATTATACCTCGCTTGGTCTGCATGAACTGTATCATAAAGAAGCAAACAGTATGTGTCAAGCCGAACCTGTCACATGACAAAGACAAACGTAATAACTACGTGAGACAAGATCAGCGGCGCAGATAATTGTCGGCTGACATTGGTTAATAACGTCTTGGCATCTTCACTATATATGATAAAAAAACGCACTATTCAATAATAGCAAAACGGAGATGTTCAGGAAAACTTAATTAACTTTGCAGAGTGAGGTAACGGCAGCTTAACATACAAGTAACTAAATGAACAACATTTTGTATATGACAATTATATATATATCAGTATATTGCAGAACCACTATATTCACCATGGTTGATAAGTCATTAAGTGCTGCCTTGCATGCCTGGTTATCGAGGGTTTGCTATCCAGTTGTATTAACATCAATAATACGTTAAAATCTCTTGTTTATAACTTTTTCTTTTTTTAAAAGGAGTATGTTAGGAATAAACAATGTAAATGTCTTAAAAAAATAAAATAATTATTAGAATAGATAAAATGCATCTCATTATCATTATAAATAAAATCTGAATGGTTTGGAATGTCAAATCCATCAAAACATGAACATTCGATATTTGAATTGGAGTGGTAAACTTAAGTACTGTGTACGACCATCGCATCGTCATTCGGATTCTTTCTAAGATGAGACAATTTTTACTACGTGCAAACCTGTATAAAGGTTCAAATTGAAAATGTGACTCATTTGATACGTCACAAAATATGTTGCCATTTTAAGCGGGCAATCTATTTGAGTCTAACCTAGGCGCGTAGCCCAATTTAAGAAACCCCATTTCAATGTATTATTTTGGCATGTTTAAATAGATATTCTTTTGGCAATACAGAGTCAATAAAGAGGCATGATATATAGCGGGAAATGCTTTTTAGCCAATTTTAAATGTTTGAGTAATCCTAATGAATTCCCTGAATAAACTTTTCCTTCCTGGTCGAAGTCAAGGAGTGCACGCGCAGTTAATTTTCAAGGAACTTTCTACCGGCATCAGAAAACTTTCTAACTGCAAACTGTTCGCCAGTTTGATTTAGAAATATGAGCGTCTTAAAAAACAGGCTAGTAAGTCTTGGACATTTTTGTGATTGCTTTTATAAAGGAAATAAAGGCAAGTCAAAAAGTAAAAAATGGTAAAGATTAGCGAGTTATTTTTTTCAGTCCATAACAACAATGGTCACCTGGGTAGTCTAAGATGTTGCCGTTTAATGACCACCTACATCTCACGACCACTCACCTCTCACTTCAAGCTACCTCTCACGACCACTTACCTCTCACTGCCAACTACCTCTGAACTCCACTTACCTCTCACTGCCAGCTATCTCTCACGACCACTTACATCTCACTGCCAGCTACCTCTCACGACCACTTACATCTCACTGCCAGCTACCTCTCATGACCACTTACATCTCACTGCCAGCTACCTCTTACGACCACTTACATCTCACTGCCAGCTACCTCTCATGACCACTTACATCTCACTGCCAGCTACCTCTCACGACCACTTACATCTCACTGCCAGCTACCTCTCATGACCACTTACATCTTACTGCCAGCTACCTCTCATGACCACTTACATCTCACTGCCAGCTACCTCTCACGACCACTTACCTCTCACTGCTAGTTACTTCTCACGACCACTTACCTCTCACTGGCAGCTACCTCTTAAGACCACTTACATCTCACTACACGCTACCTCTTATGATCACTTACCTCTCACTACACGCTACCTCTCACGACCACCTACCTCTTGCTGCCAGCTACCTCTAACGACCACTTACCTCTCACTGCCAACTACCTCTGAACTCCACTTACCTCTCACTGCCAGCTATCTCTCACGACCACTTACATCTCACTGCCAGCTACCTCTCATGACCACTTACATCTTACTGCCAGCTACCTCTCATGACCACTTACATCTCACTGCCAGCTACCTCTCACGACCACTAACCTCTCACTGCCAGTTACCTCTCACGACCACTTACCTCTCACTGCCAGCTACCTCTTGAGACCACTTACATCTCACTACACGCTACCTCTTATGATCACTTACCTCTCACTACAA
This sequence comes from Panopea generosa, assembly GCA_029582155.1. Lineage (NCBI taxonomy): Eukaryota > Metazoa > Mollusca > Bivalvia > Adapedonta > Hiatellidae > Panopea > Panopea generosa. The sequence goes on from CM055900.1 coordinate 26,227,439, forward strand.
GCTACCTATTATAACCATTTACCTCTCACTGCCAGCTACTTATGACGACGACCTACCTCTCACTGTCAGCTACCTCTCACGACCACCTACCTCTCACTGCCCGCTACCATTCACGATCACTTACCTCTCACTGCTAGCTCCTTCTCACGACCACTTTATTCTAACTGCCAGCTACCTCTCACGACCACTTACCACTCATTGCTAGCTATCTCTCACGACCACTTACCTCTCATGACCACTTACCTATTGCTGCCAACTACCTCTAACGACAACCTACCTCTCACTGCCATCTACCTCTCACGACCACGTACCTCTCGCTGCCAGCTACCTCTCACGACCACCTACCTCTCGCTGCCAGCTTCCTCTAACGACCACCTACCTCTCGCTGCCAGCTACCTCTAACGACCACCTACCTCTCACTGCCAGCTACCTCTGACGACCACTTACCTCTCGCTGCAAGCTACCTCTAACGACCACCTACCTCTCACTGCCAGCTATCCTCTCATGACCACTTACCTCTCACTGCCAACTACCTCTCAAGATCACCTACCTCTCGCTTCCAGCTACCCCTCTCGGCCACTTACCTCTATCTGCTAGCTACCCCTCTCGGCCACTTACCTCTCACTGCCAGCTACCTCTCACGACCACTTACCTCTCATTGCCAGTTACTTCTCTCAACCACATACCTCTCATTGTTAGCTTCCTCTGACGACCACTTACATCTCATTGCCAGCTACCTCTCACGACCACTTACCTCTCACGACCATCTACCTCTCATTGCCACCTACCTATCACTGCCAGCTACCTCTCACAACCACCTACCTATTACTGCCAATTACCTCCCACGACCACTTACCTCTCATTGCCAGCTACCTCTCACGACCCCTTACCTCCCACTGCTAGCTACCTATTAAAACCATTTACCTCTCACTGCCAGCTACTTCTGACGACCACCTACCTCTCACTGTCAGCTACCTCTCACGACCACTTACCTCTCACTGCCAGCTACCTCTCACGACCACTTACCTCTCACTGCTAGCTCCTTCTCACGACCACTTTATTCTAACTGTCAGCTACCTCTCACGACCACTTACCACTCACTGCTAGCTATCTCTCAGGACCACTTACCTCTCATGACCACCTACCTCTCGCTGCCAGTTACCTCTAACAACCACCTACCTCTCACTGCAAGTTACCTCTCACGACCATCTACCTCTCACTGCCAGCTACCTCTCCAACCACCTACCTCTCGCTGCCAGCTACCTCTAACGACCATCTACCTCTCGCTGCCAGCTACCTCTAACGACCACCTACCTCTCACTGCCAGCAACCTCTCACGACTACTTATCTGTCACTGCCAGCTACGTCTCAAGACCACCTACGTCTCGCTACAAGCTACCCCTCTCGGCCACTTACCTCTCACTGCTAGCTACCCCTCTCGGCCACTAACCTATCACTGCTAGCTACCTCACAAGACAAATTGCCTCTCACTGTAAGCTACCTCTCACGACAACTTACCTCCTACGACCACATACCCCTAATTGCCAACTTCCTATCACTGCCAGCTACCTCTCACAATCACCTACCTATTACTGCCAGCTACCTCTGACGACCACTTACCACTCAATGCCAGCTACCTCTCACGACCCTTTACCTCTCACTGCTAGCTACCTCTCACGACCACTTACTTCTCACGACCACCTACCTCACATTGCCACCTACCTTTCATTGCCAGCTACCTCTGACAACCACTTACCTCTCACTGCCAACTACCCCTCACGACCACTTACCTCTCACTGCCAGCTACCTCTGACGACCACTTACCTCTCACTGCCAGCTACCTCTCACGACCACTTACCTCTCATTGTCAGCTACCTCTCACGACCACTAACCTCTTACTGCTAGCTACCTCTCACGACAACTAACCTCCTACGACCACCTACCTCTCATTGCCATCTACCTATCACTGCCAACTACCTCTCACAACCACCTACCTATTACTGCCAGTTACCTCTGACGACCACTAACCAATCATTGCCAGTTACCTCTCACGAACCCTTACCTCTCACTGCTAGCTACCTCTCACGACCACTTACCTATCACTGCCTGTTACCACTCCCGACCACCTAGCTCTAACTGCAAGCTACCTATCACTTACCTCTTACTGCCAGCTACCTCTCATGACCACTTACCTCTCACTGCCAGCTACCTCTCACGACCACTTACCCCTCACTGCTAGCTACCGCTGACGACCACTCACCTCTCACTGCCAGCTACCTCTAACGACCACCTACCTCTCGCAGTCAGCTACCTCTAACGACCACCAACCTCACACTGCCAGCTACTTCTCTCGGCCACTTACCTCTCAACCACTTACCTCTCACTGCCAGCTACCTCTCACGACCACTTAACTCTCACTGCTAGCTACCTCTGACGACCACTTACCTCTCACTGCCAGATGCCTCTCACGACCACTTACCTCTCACGAGCACCTACCTCTCATTGCCACCTGCCTATTACTGCCAGCTACCTCTCACGACCACTTACCTATCACTGCAAGCTATCTCTCACGATCACTTACCTCTCACTGCCAGCTACCTTTCACGACCACATACATCTGACTGCCAGCAACCTCTGACGACCACTTACCTCTTACTGCAACTACATCTCACGACCAGTTACCTCTCACTGCTAGCTACCTCTGACGACCACTTACCTTTCACTGCCAGCTACCTCTCACGACCACTTACCTCTCACTGTTAGCTACATCTCACGACCACTTACCTCTCACGAACATTTACCTTTCATTGCCACTAACCTATCACTGCCAAGCTACCTCTCACAACCAACTACCTATCACTGCCAGCTACCTCTCACGACCACTTACCTCTCACTGCCAAGTACCTCTCACGATCATTTACCTATCACTGCCAGCTACCTCTCATGACCACTTACCTCTCAATGCTAGCTACCGCTGACGACAACTTACCTCTCACTGCCAGCTACCTCTAACGACCATCTACCTCTCGCTGCCAGCTACCTCTAACGACCACCAACCTCTCACTGCCAGCTACTTCTCTCGGTCACTTACGTCTCAACCACTTACCTCTCACTGCCAGCTACCTCTCACGACCACTTAACTCTCACTGCTAGCTACCTCTCACGACCACTAACCTCTCACTGCCAGCTACCTTTCACGACCACTTACCTCTGACTGCAAGCTACCTCTCACGACCACTTACCTCTCATTGCCAGCTGCCTCTCACGACCACTTACCTCTCATTGCCACCTATCTATCACTGCCAACTACCTCTCACGACCACCTACCTATCACTGCCAGCTACCTCTCACGACTACTTACCTCTCACTGCCAGCTACCTCTCACGACTACATACATATGACTGCCAGCTATCTCTGACGATCACCTACCTCTTACTGCATCTACCTCTCACGACCACTTACCTGTCATTGCTAGTTACCTCTCACGACCACCTACCTATCACTACCAGCTACCTCTCACGACCACTTACCTCTCACTGCTAGCTACCTCTCACGACCACTTACCTCTCACGAATATTAACCTTTCATTGCCACTTACCTATCACTGCCAAGCTACCTCTCACAACCAACGACCTATCACTGCAAGCTACCTCTCACGACCACTTACCTCTCACTGCCAAGTACCTCTCACGACCACTTATCTCTCATTGCCACTTACCTATCGCTGCCAGCTACCTCTCACAACCACCTACTTATCATTGCCAACTACCTCTCACGACCACTTACATATCACTGCCAGCTACCTCTCATGACCACTTACCTCTCACTGCTAGCTACCGCTGACGACAACTTACCTCTCGCTGCCAGCTACCTCTAACGACCACCAACCTCTCACTGCCAGCTACTTCTCTCGGCCACTTACGTCTCAACCACTTACCTCTCACTGCCAGCTACCTCTCACGACAACTTAACTCTCACTGCTAGCTACCTCTCACGACTACTTACCTCTCACTGCCAGCTACCTTTCACGACCACTTACCTCTGACTGCAAGCTACCTCTCACAACCACTTACCTCTCACTGCCAGATGCCTCTCACGACCACTTACCTCTCACGACCACCTACCTCTCATTGCCACCTACCTATTACTGCCAACTACCTCTCACGACCACCTACCTATCACTGCCAGCTATCTCTCACGACCACTTACCTCTCACTGCCAACTACCTCTCACGACCACATACATATGACTGCCAGCTATCTCTGACGACCACTTACCTCTTACTACAGCTACCTCTCACGACCACTTACCTGTCACTGCTAGCTACCTCTCACGACCACTTACTTATCACTGCCAGCTACCTCTCACGACCACTTACCTCTCACTGCTAGCTACCTCTCACGACCACTTAACTCTCACTGCTAGCTACCTCTCACGACCACTAACCTCTCACTGCCAGCTACCTTTCACGACCACTTACCTCTGACTGCAAGCTACCTCTCACGACCACTTACCTCTCACTGCCAGATGCCTCCCACGACCACTTACCTCTCACGACCACCTACCTCTCATTGCCACCTACCTATTACTGCCAATTACCTCTCACGACCACCTACCTATCACTGCCAGCTATCTCTCATGACCACTTACCTCTCACTACCAGCTACCTCTCACGACCACATACATATGACTGCCAGCTATCTCTGACGACCACTTACCTCTTACTGCAGCTACCTCTCACGACCACTTACCTGTCACTGCTAGCTACCTCTCACGACCACTTTCTTATCACTGCCAGCTACCTCTCACGACCACTTACCTCTCACTGCTAGCTACCTCTCACGACCACTTAACTCTCACGAATATATACCTTTCATTGCCACTTACCTATCACTGCCAAGCTACCTCTCACAACCAACGACCTATCACTGCCAGCTACCTCTCATGACCACTTACCTCTCACTGCCAAGTATCTCTCACGACCACTTACCTCTCATGACCCCCTACCTCTCATTGCCACTTACTTATCGCTGCCAGCTACCTCTCACAAACACCTACTTATCACTGCCAGCTATCTCTCACGACCACTTACCTATCAGTGCAAAGTACCTCTCACAATCACCTACCTATCACTGCAAGCTACCTCTCACGACCACTTATCTATCATTGCCAGCTACCTCTCACGACCACCTACCTCTCACTGCCAAGTACCTCTCACGACCACTTACATTTCGATTTCCAGTGCCTTGGAGCGGGAGGGGTATGGACAAATCCTAAAAACTGTGAAACTTTTGTCAAACAGTTAGTGATATCAGGTCAGTTGTCACAATATTCTCAAAAACACGTAAACAATGGATGACAAATTATGTCAATGGCCACCAGGCTAAATAGTAATGACCAAAATCTTTATCAAATCGAAACCCAAGTCAACAACAACACTGTGTTTTTAAAACAGTAATCATACCATAGCATAGATGTCGAAGCCAGATCGAATTGAATAAATAAACTTATAGTGTATGGACTGGCAGATAGTAGCAATGAGGACACATTCGTACTATAATAAAAGTTTTTTTAATAAACCTAAATATTGACTTATCTGCCATGTGTATTCAAAGAGTACATAGATTAGGTTCTATACATCGTGCCAGGTCAACATCCCAAACATCGTGGCGACCTATTGTTGCCGCATTCCGAGATTACAGGGACACTGAGTACATTTTGTACAAACGTTTAAAGGATATATAAACTTGAAAAGGCTAAGTCAAGGTCTGGTGTAAAACTTGTTTACGCAGCAAAATTAGTGGTAAACGGACGAGTGATAGCAGACGAATTTCCCGAATGGCACGAAATTATGAGCGTTGATCGTTGTTCAATATTTAAACAACCAGTTAGAGCCTGTCAAATGGAAATCACACCGTGTTCTCCAGTAGGAACGCCAGCGACTTGCAGAGTGATAGGTGTCAAAATGACGTCACAAATTTCACATTTTGACACAGAATTTGTGAAAAACACATGCCTTCGAAAAATCGACAAAATAGTAGTTTTAAATCGTCAATTTGTCATTATCCTCCAATACCAGATAAGATAGAGATTCCTTTAGTATCATCAATTTCTTTTCGGGAAGCATTTAACATTGCTGTACACCACGTAAATAGAATCTCAAAATCCACAATTTACACCTAAAATTTCACTTTTAAACAAAATGATTTAAAAAATCGGTCCATATAGCAAGAAAAATTCCGAAAACATCAGCAGGTAGATCAACATCTCCTCTAGCGACAGGCAAATTTTTTAAAAAATCAGGAAAAACTTTCTTTTTTTTGTTGCCGAAAAACAGATTTATCACTATTGCACTTATGAATTGTAAATCGAGCGATTATTGAAAAATCGGCTCACTCTATAATAAATTATGAAACTTTTTCAAAAATAAAATTATTCAATTAATATTAATTGCGATGGATTGTGCACATCTTTTCCATTCCGCCAATATACACATTGACAGTGATTATGTCAAGGCTTTATCTTCTGGATCGAATAAAGTCATAGTTTTCACGAGACGTTTAGAAAAAAAAATGACATTTTTCATTATGGGTAAAAAATGTCCAAACGTTAAAATCGGATAAAAAAATAATTTAACAGCGAGAAGGCCAAAAATTAGCTCAAAACCTTCAGTAAACTATACTGTACCAATAAGCAAATTTTAAGGGAAATTCAGTTTTGTGACCGTCGTAGTTACGATAATTTTGCATTGAAATTGGCATTAAGAAATTATGAATTGATGTGAAAAATCCGGTTTTTTATAATTTCTTATAAAGCTGTGAATTAAAAAAATCATATATTATACATTACCCTATTGTTATTAAATTACATGCAAAAACAAGTTTTCAAATAAACATAAAACTGTTAAAAAATAATGTTTCTTCAGATGACTGGCTGGGCACAGTTGGATTTGCATGAATTCTATCTAAAAATGCCCGTTATATATTAATATAACAATCAATTACTTACATTTTGTAATAAATAACAGTGCATTTATAAACTTAATACAATTCTGAAACTATCTCCTTTAAAACATATGCTTTAAATGCATTCTATTATATTAAATTTCATTAATAAAACTTGCACCTATCGATTTCACACAATTATAATATCTTGTATACCCAGTGCCTAACGCTGTTCTAGTAAAATCTATAAACAACGAGCAGAATAGTGCAGACATTCGGAACACTTCGCCGATTTCCCATATGCCTAATGATGAGGAATTCTCTAAATATGAACATTCATCGCAAGTAAACGATAAATAACGTGTAAATGATATATTGAATAAAAATATCATGTTTTAGCCTTAATAATGTATGTTATCACACACTATTTCAGTAATCAATGCAATAATGCCGCAAACTATTTCAGTAATTAATGCAATGGTGTCACACATTATTTCAGTAATCAATGCAATGGTACCACTCATCCAAAAGCAGCATTTTTAATTGTAGTCTAGGTCTAATATTTTTATACTTTTACACCAATTTAATTGTGTTAATTGCTGTCTAGTGTTTGTATGGGATAATTATACAACTTTTGTTAACAGTATCTTACTGATGTAATGGCGTTCAGCGCATTTAATCATCTTTCCGAGGATTTACAAAACGGTTAAACAATACCAGTGACCTTTCAAAGTCACTGCCAATATCATACGCATCTTATCTCTGCAAGTCACTTTCCCACATATGCAGAGGTAGAAGAATCAAGGTTGTAAAACAAAATGAACGACCGCGAGAGTGTGCAAAATTGTAGTTTCAAAAACGTTTTAAGTTTACTAAGGTAGCCGGTCCCTGTTATTTGCTCAGTAGGTAGTAAGTCTGACTATTAAATCTTGGTCGTGAGTTTGAATTCCCATCCGGCTAGTCTCCATGATGATTGATATACCACATTACGCCTCATTGTCATGTGTTGTTGTATGGTGTTTATCGAAGCTTTCAACATTTTTTCAGTTATATCGTGACAGTTAAGAAAGTCTATGAAATTTTGCAATGCTATGGTTAAATGACTAAGTCTGGTGTCGATGCTGTGATATATTAAGCAGCTAGACCGGACAGGGTGATCAGAAATGCTAACATTGTGCCTGTCGCTCATATCAGCTAGAGAGTGACGGAAACGCAATATATTTTGTACTTTTTATTATTTATTTTTAACATATGACTATAAACATTACAAGAAAAAATACAAACAAATACAATCTACAGTATATACAAGCAGTTATATGACAAGTCAATCATGTTTAGTACCGCAATTGGTGTTAACAAGATTATTAATTAAAAGTATAACAGTCAGATTAAGATGAAAGATTTCGCTGAATAAAATAAGATTACGTCAATTCCAAATGTAGTTAGCATGTGTTCATTTGTAGTCTTTCAAGATGATTACATGCACAAGTTGATTTTATCGATTTATGATAACTATATCAGTCATTAATTAATATAATGGAGTAAGTGGTTTCAGAGAAGAAGTTAAAGAAATCATTGATGGCCAGATGGGTGATAGACAAACAAGTGGCCCAAGAGGACCTGAATCGCTCTACTGACAACAGATGCTACATGAAGAATATCTGAGGTCTTGGCCTTGAACTTTCAGATAAACTTTTTATTTTTAATTTTACTTAAAATGTGCTAATAAGCTCTGTGGTGTGGACATTTGAGGACAAATCATGCTGGTTCAGCAACTCGTCTTAGATCTTGTGGTTATATAACTGCTGTGCAAGTTTCGTTAAGATTCACTGAAAAATAAATGTGCTATCGCGTCTACAAGAAAAATTTAACGGAAAGACAGACGGATGTCAGACAATTTACCATGACATAAGTCCTGCTGGCCTTTGTAAAGCTAAAAACTGATCAGTTGACGAAAAGATAATTCTGTAAATTATGTAATTGTACCCTTTTTGGATAATAAATTCCCTGTACTGTAATAAAGGACATAGTCTCAACAGTATCGACTACACAATACTTCAAATCTCAATATAATTAAAATAGTCAATAACACAATGCCTTTGACTATCAAAATCATCTGTCACAAAACTACCAACTTTGATTGAGACTGTTGACCAATCTAAGTAAACAAGAGTTGTCTCACTTACTTATGTGAGACGACACTTTTTACTGCAAACTCTTATATGAAGTTTCAATCCAAAGCATGCAGTAGTGACAGCTGAGAAATAAACTTTAATCAGAGTTTCTAAGTCAAAGAAGGGCCATAATTTGCAAAAAAAAACAACAACAAAAACAAGAGCTATCCCACTTTGATTTCATAACTGCAAATTAAGCTTTACATAAAGCTTCTGTCAAATGCGTTAAGTGGATGTTGAGATATGAACTTGATGGTACTTGCATGTAAAACTTTAACCAGAATTTCTAAGTCTAGGCCATCATTTGCATTATATTTAAGCAAGAGTTATCTAACTTAGTTATGGTGGTAGGTGTGATGACTGGAAAGTTTTGTGTGAAGTTTTAAACAAATACATTGAGTGATTGGTGAGTTACAACCGTGCATGCAAAACTTTAACAAAAATGCGACGCCTGAACTGCGACGCTTGGGCGAGTAGAATAGCCCTCCTTATTCTTCGAATAGTCAAGCTAAAAAGAGAATTCACTGTTTTCACATATAAGTATTCCTATGTAAAAATCAAGAAGAAATTCTGAAGAATATTTCTGAAATTTAACAATTCTATCCCTTTTTGGCATTGCTGACCTCTTTTAAATATTAAATCCCTTTTATTAGAACAATTGTAATGACTTACATGTAACATTATGTTCAACCTCGAGATTACTAAAATGATAACTAAAATTGAATAGAAAAAGATAATTTTCTGTTTTCCGGAAAGTATTCCTAAATACAAACAAAACTCTATTTACTGGGCTCCTGTAAACCATAGCAGCTTTATTCAAACAAAGTTAAAATCCCTTTTAATAGGGATCATTGAAACCAAATATGAATAAATTTGACTAATCAGTTTTTGAGAAGATATTTTAAATTTTTAAATATTATCCTTTTACGGGCCCTTGCTGACCACTTGTGGATATTACATACCCTTTAAAGGACCAGTCTCAATTGTTATGACTAAACAAGGTTCCAGATATCAATATAATCAAAAGTAATTGATATCTAAAAATGAGAAAACTAGACATCAAGATAATTGAATTATTACCTAAAATATGAAAAATGCTGTTTTCCCATATTATTGCTATGTAAAAAGCCCGCTTCCTGTGCACTAATGGACCCTAGTCCTTTTATTTTCAAACACTGGAAAGCCCTTCTCATAGAAACATTTATACCAAATATGAATAAATTTTGGTATACAGTTCTTGAGAAGATTAATATGGGTATTTATACTCAACATGAACGTTCATGTATATATCAAAGCATATCGATATTGGCCTGCACTATCACTAGCTGAGAACTTATTATCTAATCTGTTAAACAGTATCAATTCTGAAATATCAACTGTTTAGCCAAGCTCCAATATATTTGATAGTCCCTTTCTTGCACGTTCGAATCACCCAACATGGATCTTCAACTGTCAGATTTTCATCAACATCCGAATATGGTTGAATTCCTGAGCTGTGGAGATAAATAAAATAGAAGTAAAAATTTAAAGAAACTGGCAAACAGAACTGTGCTTTGCAATATTTTTCTAATCCTGTATACCATCACAATAACTAGGTAATTCTTATAAACATATGATCAGTTAACCTAACTATTATTTCCGATGATTCAAACTCAACACCAATAGATTGATAGTCAGACACTCAATCAATTGAGCTAACTCCATATTTATGACTATGTGTGCTTGTGAGCGTACTTGTGTGCGTGGTTGTAAGCGTGATAATGAGCGTGATTATAAGCGTGATTGTGAGCGTGATTATAAGCGTGATTGTAAGCGTGATTGTAAACGTGAAAGTGAGCGTGATTGTAGGCGTGATTGTTAGCGTGATTATGAGTGTGATTATAAGCGTGATTGTGAGCGTGATTATAAGCGTGATTGTGAGCGTGATTGTAAGCGTGATTGAGAGCGTGATTATAAGCGTGATTGTAAAGGTGATAGTGAACGTGATTGTTAGCATGATTATGAGTGTGATTGTAAGCGTGATTGTGAGCGTGGTTGCTTGAGTTGTCATCAATTTATGGGCGCACTGTTCATTAATTCTCATTTCCGTAAGGGTTTTGAAAAATGCTTAGATTTGACTTAAACCTCAGTTAGCGTGTTTATAGAAATACAAGTCTATTATAAAAAAAAGTAAACTTCAGACGAATATAGTATATTCTGGTTTGTTTAATCTGTAATACTGGTAAGAATACTTTATTTGGGTATTAGAGAAAAGTTGTTGTTCTTTTTAGTTTAGATAATCAAAAACAATTTTATATCCGATAACTGAATGGTTTATTTTTATGACTTATTTATTTTTTACCAACCTGTCATTTTTCCAGCCAATTGATTGTAACAATTAAACCAGACAGATGAACAAAATAATAAGATTTAGAAGAACAAAAGTAAAATCATTTAATATATACTTAAAATAATATGGCTTGACGAAAATCAACCGGAAGTATGTCTCCTCGTCACATGCCAATGTTTCAAAATTATGTCAACCATTAACATATGAAAATGTCCGTTTACGCCAATATTATAACCCAAGTCAACACTATATTGTTTAAGATAAACATATATGCCAATGCCTGCAATATATTACAGGCACAATTACTTCTAATAACGATAGCACGGACAAGGCTATTGTTATCTGTCAACATAATTGCTTCTTATAATTTCTATTTGCCAGCATCTCCACTACTCGCTCTGGTAATTTTTTACAGTATCTCGCAAACAAAATATCTCTTCCGCTCCCTGCGGATATACCATAACTGCTTGTCAACATATTTGCTTTATTGTTCAGGCTCATATTTTCCATATTATTTCGCAAGCGTAATAGCTCGTCCGCTCTCTGTGGACAAAACGTTCATCATATTGTGTTTCCATATATTATACATACAATGCAACGCATGGCTGAAGCAATGTTTTCTCAAACAAGGGCTACTGTAGAGGTTTTCTAATGGTTCTGAGCCAGTATCTAAACTTTTAATAATGCTGAACCTCCATCAGTTATCTTTTTAATTATATTTTCATAAATTTTCTATTTACTTCTAATATTTGGCGACATTGTATGCGCACAAACCTTATTCTGCAGCATCCTTCTTATATTCCAAAGTTTAAAAAATCAGCGTTTTAGTGCTCATTTTTATGACTATCAAAATATCTATTTAGTTTTAGATAGACAAATGAAGAATTAATAGTATATCTGCTCAGACAGACAGACGAAATTGAACCAAGTTTCTACTCAGACGAACCCCCAAGTTTGTAGCGGGCTGGGTTCTAGGTGAATCCAAATGCTCAATAAACCAGGTTCCTATCTGAGTCTAATTCATAATTCAAACTTAATTATGAAAATGGAAAGAAAAGTCGAAGCAAACAGATTTTCTAGAGTTGATATAATTTATTTAGAAAGTTTCATTAACTAAATAATTGTTTAATGAATTATAATAAAAGCCAAATAAGTCCTAAAGAAAAAATATATATCTACAAGTGGTTAAAAGCGTTTCACAAGCAAACATGGTGCTTTTTAGTACCGCTCAAATAAGACTATCAAGCAAACATGATACTTTACTGTCTTTTCTGTATGTTTCTCAAGCTCCTCTCTCTCTACATATATTAAAATAGATGTGCGACACAGTATATTATTATAATATTTTGTATCAAACAATCTTTATATACAATCTATGAGACATATAAATGATTATACCAATTAATATTACTGTATTTAGATTAAAAATTAGGTAAAACTATATATACTATTAATTACCTCCATTTATGTAAGTAACGGTTGGATCCTTTCACTAACATCAGGCACACATATCTCTACACATAAGTTATCAAATGAACACATCACAGTACTGCACTTACTCGACTCGTTTTACCACCAAATAAAAAATCATGATAAAGAACACGAATTTGCCCAAAAAAGGTTGAAAACTTTTCAATAAGAGAACAAGAAATAGAATATCCAATAGGACTTGTTACAAAAGTATTTTCACAGGGACAATTTTAACGATTGATTTGACACATCCATTTTCAATTTAATATGATTATATTTTATTTGTTTGGTTTGTAGAAATGAAAAGTTGTGTGTGGGGTTGGGAGGGGGGGGGGGGGGGGGGGGGGGGTGGGGGGGGGGGGGGGGGGAGGGGGGGAATGAAGGGGTGGGTAAGTCTAATTTGGATACCTGATTTTGTCATTTAATTCATGCTTATAGTATACTGATTAATCATATATTACAATCTTAAAACAAGTCAAACGAAATGTTAAATATGACAGTTCTTATTAGATCATGAAATTTTCTAATACAAACATGATTATTACAAGATGGCTAAAATTAAAGTCATAATCACTGTAAAATTTATATCATTTATTATTGAATTTAACATTCATTTATACTGTTGAGGTATTGTATAAACTCAAGCATTCATTAAAACTGAATGATAACAATGACTTACATGAACATGATTGTATTATTAGATAACAGTTGGCAGATACGGTCACAGCTCAGTGACGGAAAACCCCAGAGAGATCTCAAATACTAGTGGAACCGGCCGCGACTTCATTATATCCATAAGGTCCATCTCTTATGGTATTAACTAAACAATAACTTTGCTCCAAGACCCCATAGTTAAAACTATGATGGCCATTCGCTCTTCCGCTACGTCCCAAAGTCCAAACACATGTTGACCTGCAGAAGAATGCCATAAGGTCCATCTCTTATGGTATTAACTAAACAATAACTTCGCTCCAAGACCCCATAGTTCAAACTATGATGGCCATTCGCTCTTCCGCTACGTCTTAAAGTCCAAACACATGTTGACCTGCAGAAGAGTGCCATAAGGTCCAGCTCTTATGGTATTAAATAACAATAACTACGCTGCAAGACCACATAGTTCAAACTATGATGACCATTCACTCTTCTGCTAAGTCCCAAAGTCCAAACATATGTTGACCTGCTGAAAACTGCCATAAGGTCCAGCTTTTATGGCATGCATGAAAATTCGCTCCACGTTAGACCCCAAGGTTCTCACTCATGTTGGTCAGAAAAGGCTAGCCAGTTCAAACGCAGTGTCTAGCCGCAACTTAATACGCTCCTCCGCAACAATTGCGGTCCAGTAGGCGTCCCCTGCATTTTAATGAATAGGTCAGCAGCCAGTTCACCCTAACCGAATTCGAATAGAATAAACTTTTAGTATATTATATGACCTAAAACGGGAAAACTATGAATGAAAATGAGATCTCCCCGGAATTTTCCGCACTGAGAGGAGCTTTTAAGAAAAAGGACAAATATCAATAAAATATAAAGATAAGTATATAGTAGATATTGAAGACAGTTACATAATAAAAAAAATGCATTAACTTTAAAATATGTCTATAAGCGTTGCACTCAATGTTTATTTAGAATGAAGAACCGCAGTGTCCCAGTTACATAGACTTGTCTGGACCTAATGTTACAATGGGTGTATCCAGATTTGACTAAGCCTGTGTAAAACAATGTCTATTTAATATTCAGCTTTGTTCATGGCCAGCTGCCGTGAGAGACTTTTGCTGTATTTGGATTCTCAGATTTTACGCATTAGCCTGGTTGCTGAACACGACATGACAAGTGAATTGGGATGACTGCGGCCTGCTACAAGATTCCCTGAAATATATATGAATAAGCAGCATCGTGTTCAAGAAAAGATAAAGTTCTAGTTATCAACTTAATAATTAGACAAACTTTAGGCCGACATGTAGTTGAATGAATACACAAATTGACTAGTAAATTCACACGTGAATGACAACAATGACTAGAGAGAGTACTGACTAGTAACCAATTAACTAGATCTTTATTGAAGCCATCTCGTAACAAAATAAGGGAGGGTGGGTGGAAAAAATTAACCCTTGAAAATTTTATAAAATTTGTTGCAGAATCGGCGCGCTGGTAGAAAAGAATGTCAAAACGGTGCGACCATAGAAAGTACCTCGGCTCCTTTATCCGCCTCATTATAGGAGAAAAACAGCTAATTTTATTGCTGTAATAAATTGGTCTATTTTTTAACAATAGCCCTTTTTATACAAAGATTTCGAGGACAATGACATTCGTTGTGTGTCGACATTCAATAGTTGTGAAGCTTAACTTTTAACAACAATGTTGTAATGTCAATGGACAAACATCATGTCATATTTATTGTCTTAATATCCCCTACATGTGTGGAAGTATAATGTCTAAAAATCTTGCTGCATACAGCACCCCTATTGAATTACATGCAGCTGCATTTTGTACAAAATACTGAAGACAGGCATACTAGATCAAATTCATCACAACTATGTATATATTAATATACCCATAAATAACAAAATATAAAGTAAATCTTTGTGTGAATGATGAAATTAGACAAACATTTCACATTATTTTGATCAATATCCGGTAATAATGCTTTTATTACTTTTTTTAAACATGACACATTTTAAACAATTTCCTACTCAATATTTTACTAGTTGACATTTGACCCTAATGAATGATACATATCATTTTAAGTACATTTAAAGATATATATATATACTTAATCAGTTCTGTTGGTAAAATATAAAACAAATATCTTAAATATAAATATTGTTATTTCACAACAACGCAATTTACGATTTTTGGGACTTTTTCAGATGCTCAATCACAATGCATGATATATATATGGAGATAATTATTTGTGAATAACCAAGACATAAATGTACAGACCAGACTACGGCGAGTGCGCCTAGCTACAATGCAAACCAAAGATACAATATCAAGGCCTCTGCAAAACCAAATAAATTTGGTGTCGACCATGACTTATATACTATGGAATTACATGCAACACATCTGGACTGATAAATGTATATCAGTTTCAGCTTAACATTTTGCACATGATTTTTTTTTGGTGAACTTTGATCTTTTGAGACCATCAAGATAAATGTATAACTGTTATTTGCATAACAATAGAAAATGTAGTGCTTAAGTTTGTATAATGACATTAGACACATGTTACGCAATATTTTTATGAGTCACCTTGTATAAGGTTAAAACAATTTAATATTATGTGGTATTTTGAGCAAATTGTTCAATATGTCAGTTGTTGACCTTTGACCCAATGACCACAATGAATAATACATGTTTTTACTTTACACGCATGCCATTGCTAATTTAAAATAAATTAGCAGTGATGGTCAAAATATAACAAATATCTTAAATATAATGTTTTTGATATTATGTCGTCCAGTTAAAGATTTTGCTTGAGGTGACCTTTGACCTTATTACCTAGTCAAAAGGTAAAATATTTTTTGGCAACCGATTGTTTCTAATGTACGTAATAGCGGTAAACTCATGACTCTGAGCTCAATAGTTCATTGAAAATATGTGTAGACGGGACTGTCATTGCAACAAGCATTGTTATATACCAACATATTTGTCAGGTTTTGTAGTTTATGAAACCACAGGTATAAATTGGCATAAGTGGTGACCATTCGAGCAATTCAAGATGTGGTCGCAAAAATGAAAATTTCAAGCCAAAACTTAATGTTAATAACTTACTAAAAATGTATAAAATATTTGTTAAGTAAGCAAAGCCTAAAATGTGTTAATTATGTATAATTGTTATCATTGTTTTCAATTTTTTATTTTTTTTTTTAGAAAAAGAGAGCGAAATTGTTCAAATATTCTATAAAAACAGCAGTCTGAATGAAAAAAAAACATGTGTATAAATCTCACAGTAGTTTTATTATGAGGGAATTTTATGTAGGTTTATTATTTCAATACTTAAATACATAAGTGAAAAACTTTTTGAAGTTGATTTTGTTGTGAAAGCTTTTTTAATGAGTGTTTATTATGTGTCACATGACAGAGTATATAAACATATTAGCATCATATTCACCAAAATCAAAGTCAAAAACATACCCCACATATGTTCGGCCAATCCTAGAGTACTCCTCAACTGAATGGTCCCCCAAACTGATTGCCTGATTAACTAACTAGAGATCGTCCAGCGTAGGTCAGCCCGTTTAGTAAAACTGACTACACAAGGACTAGCAGTGTCACTGACATGTTGGTAGACCTAAAGTTAGAAATCCCCCAGCGCAGTAGCAACGATGCTAGGGTCACAATGTTCTACAAAATTTACAACCGCGTTGACACCAGACCAAGTCTTCCACTTAAACAAACTAGAAATTCTAGGAAAGTGACACAATTATCAGTGTATCCAGTTATCTGCGAAGAAAAGCGCATATCTGAACATTTGCTATCCGGCGTCTATTGTGTTCTCTGGAACAGATCCACCTAATGTAGTCAGCCAGCCCACCCTCGAAATATTTAACACTGATTATTTAAATGCTATCATATAAATAAAGCTATTTTATGAACATTTTGTTCAGAAACAATTGTTCTTTTCTGCTTCTTTAATGCGTGTTTTACAGTGGTGTGGTTGTTGTCTATTAAATCGCGTCCCGATCTAAATGCTACAACAACAACCATCCAACTCCAATAATTCCCAAGCGACAATTATAAATCTTACGATTTCCGGTAATCATCGAAATGCGTTCCGAAACTATCCGGAATTGGTTTCACTAAAATCAATCACAAATACAATTGTTAATAGACATCTTTTTAAAACACTTATTTCTAGAACGTAACACGTGTTGTAGAAAATCGCACCTATTTCTTTAAGTTACATGGGTTTCTTTCAGACTAGGCACAGTTGGATAATTTCGTGGACATAAAATGTATATGCGAGGCTATTTTAAATGGGCTAAAGGTTAATCAAACCGATTCCATCAGCAATGATGGACAAGTTTAAACATCTAGATGCTGACTTTGTTATATGACATACAGAAAGAAATTATTCCTCTTGTACACTTATTCCTTTTAGAAGGTAGGGCATCTTCTCAACTCTTCAGACTTTGCCAGAAGTTTCTTCACCCATTCCATTACACTCTGTTTGGCATCTTCCACGCATGGATTATGGCAAGTACACCAGTACACAAAAGCAAATCTGCCGTTCTTGTTCTTTTCCAACAGAACTGTATATTCAAGATTCATGGCTAATATTATCTTTCAAAATAATAGACATAAGGCTTTGTTAGTTGAAAAGTTTGAAGTAGATTTGTAGCAAAACTCACAAATGGCTCTTTTAATTCTATGTGGTTTGGCTACATCCTAGAAGTTACAGAAAACAATGCATTGAAGTCTTCATATGGCAATATAGGTTTACTCATAATGAGACTGCACTCACCCACTGGCTTCTTGCTAGAAACTGCAAAGTATGCGATAGCTTACTCATCTCGCAAGTTGTCCAGTTGAATCAGACACCATACTGACACACCATTCCACATACAAGCTTATGATACAGCTGTGAAAAATATGCTGTGTCTATTTGAAAGTAAAACATTCATTGATCCATTTTTCCTGTCATTTCCTCCATCTAGGTGTGTAATCATTGCAAGTGAATGTTATCTGATGTTGAGGCTAGCTTTTTAGATTGTCATAAAACAGGCAAGCAGTCACTCAACAGTTTTATGCATGAGAAGCTTGTAGTAAAAGATTGTAAATCCCTTACAAAGAGATTATTTGACCCATTGCCAAAATCTGAAGTCATCACACTGAGGTCAACGAGCACAGTTCCTATTGACGGCGAGGAGATGTATTTCGGACTGATTTGGCTGATTTTTAACCACTTTGCCTCATACTTTCTAACTTCTTTTTCCTTCTAACTGTTTGTAATACTTTCTTCTTTTATTTTATATGCTTTTGTGCCTTCTACTTTTTTACATTTTACATTGCGACGTCAAATGGAAACCAGCTTGGATTCCCATCACTTTTTGAAATGTCATTGATGACCATGCAGGACCCATTTTTTTACAAAGGGCTCCATCATAACACCTGGTTTTCAATGAACCTCTAGCACATATATTGACACAATTTCCTCCATCGAAATTTGTACGAATTGACATCCAAATTTACGCAAAATTGGTTGTGAATTTGCCAATTAATCGTCCACTCTTTCCAGATACCAGATTCATCTATTATAATCTCTGTTACCTCACTTAATGATAGTGTTCTTGCATGTCATTATTGACAGTTCAAAGTCCTCTTCAGACGGCAATTTCCAATAATCATACTGATTTTCAAATATTGCATCAATATGATCTTCCTCATTATCATCTGCAGATTTTGAATTTCCTTTTTTGCAGAAGTCGAAACAATTTTGATGAAAAACCCAGGATATGATGAATATAGTTTTTTATGTTTCACCTATTTTACATTTTTATCTTTGCTTCTCATTTTGATGGCACATCTTACAGCTGTTGTCAGTCATACACGGTTAAGCTGACTCAATTTGTCCTTTCCTTTAAAATGGTCTTTCTCCTGAACTTAGTGTTCTAAGTTTAATCTCACACATTTACATGTACAGATTCTGCTTCCAATGGAACCATTTAAACTTATACCAGCCTCCGCAGCTTTTGAACTACCGTTCCAGTTTTTAAAACACGTATGAATTTGAGAGTCAAAACCTCTGTTCTTTGCCTTGGAACACATAATACACTGTTTGTTTCTAACCCCAGTGTATACTAGCTTTTGAGTCTCGGCTCCAAAAATCACTCCAACACCACCAAAAGCGTTGTATCTGTGTGTATGCGTCCTTTTCGACCTGCACCATCACATATCACTGTCACAGCCGGGATACCCTGGTGGTAGTCACCTTTCGCAATTGCAAGATTTTTCTCTTCCGCACCAGCTTTGGCCATTTCCTCTTTCAGCACTTCATGCCACCAAGACCCTATATCATGTTCTATGTTCTACATTTTTTTCAGTCATTTGAGGTGTGTTCATTGTAGACAACATTTCTTTCAAAGTCCTTTGCTTGAAGTAACATAAGCCCATACCGCTCTCACTTTTATGTCATAATATACATTGTCCTGCTTAAAGCTAGTTTTAATTGGATATTCTTTCAAGCATCCATTGCATTTTGCTAAAAGTATACAATACAGACAATTATTGCATATTTCAGAACATATGGCAATTGGCTCTTTACCTGACTTGGCAAGTTCTTGTGCTTTTGAACATAAACACGCATGAGTTGTTATGTTTACAACATGATCTTTCAAAATATCCAAATTCATGACTCAATCAGTACAAATTTCAAAGATGTTGAACCAAGACTGCAAAGTTTAGTTGCTTTCATTCTTTTAATACGTAACCATCTGACAGAAAGCGTATGTAATACTTACCATTAGATGAGACAACTTTATGAACAAACTGGTATGGTGAAAACTTTCTGCACTGATTCGAACAAACTTTCATTTTCTCTCCTTTCTCAACACCTAAAGTTCCTGTTTTTGTTTATATGCCTTAGAGTTTTTTTCAAATGGTTGTCCAAATCTTCTCATTGTCCTTTTCTTTCTATCCTTTGCACGTAATGCCATTGTCGCGGAATTTGCTATTATGAAGTGATCACAACTTATTATTTACAATTAAACTGATAAATTGTGATCTTGAAAATGATTATAAAGGGAGGTAATTCACTTAGTGTGTCAATGTGTGTTATTGTATAAGCATTATATGGAAATTATTAATATGTCATGTTTAAAGTTTTTTTTTTAATATAAATATATGTGAGAAATGTTTTAATATAATTTTCAGTATATCGTATTTAAATATTTGTGGTGTGCTATAAGTAATATAAGTAAAGTATAAATAAGGCATATGACAGCAATTAGGCTCGGAAAAGTTTGTGATATTCATATTGGATTACTAAATACTACAAAGATTTTCTCCCTGATATACTTTTTGTGTCAAGCTAGAAAAGTTTTACTTGTACCTTTTTTCTTGTTTTAATAAGTTCTATAATAAAAACCTTATTAACATCGGTAAACAGAACATATGTGTTTAAACCACCGTTGACATAACAGATACCTCTTTGAATATTATACACACATAAATATTCAATGTTACAGACCGGTAATCTCAAATCATTGTTTCTGTACAAGGACACACCTATTCGCTGAAGACCTTGATTTCCATTTAGTATTATCTGTAATGTCAGAGTATATCAATAACCTCAAATATTATAAAAGTAATTGACGCGTAGTAAGAGTAAATATTTGTTAAGATTGCAGCAAATATACCTTTCATAAAATATACATAATATATGTATGGTTTGTTAATATAGCAAACCAGCTACGGGCTAAATGCTAAATGGACCACTTTGTCTTGTGATCAAATGAAACAAACAAGAAATGTCACTGGTAAGTGTCACATGTTCCCAAAGTTGTTTGTGAAAAAAAAACGATATCTTATCGGTATGGTAAATCAAGTGTCAAGGACTAAACTTACAGACTAAACATGTTTTTTTTCATGACTTTACTTTAAAGTGTGGCATTGTTTTTTGTGTGACAGCTTGACATCTGATGTACAGCTCTGGGTATTGTACGTGGCACATTGTCATGATATGTTGATCACATGTGCCAAATTATTTTAAAAATGTTTTGAAATCTCAGACTCAAAGCGTTGTCAAAAAGACTCAAAGTGTGCCATTGAGGTCTGGGTCTTATGGGCCACGTTCCCACACCAGAAGTAGGCCATCTTATTCACCTGCTAGGAATCCCATTCTCTTCCTCATTGCCAAGAGAACCACCACAAAGATTGTTGATAGACCACAAACTCGAACACAGACAATGCACTAACAATGAGAGTGCTCTACGAACAGCTACCAATGCGAATTTACTCAATCCCGATGTGGATCTACATGATCGATGATTTAAAAGCAGATCATAACTTTATTGTCATGTGTAATGAATACAGATTTTAAATTAAATGATGTCAATATTGTTTTAATTTGGACGGATATAAATTATTAGAATAGTTCGGCCTGTATTTATCACACAAGATAAAACCGGTGACCATCATATATAATTTTTTTTTACTGAGAAATAATTGTTCAAGTTAAACTTTCCATATTTTCTGCAGCTGTTTGGGACTTGGTATAGTAAACAGTTGCCTGAATCGGTGACGTCATTTAAAGTAGTTCGGTAAAAAATTACTAAAAAGTGCATGAAATTAGGGTTGACTGATAACCGGTCACCATATTTTAAACAGGGATGAGTGTTTAAATGCAATACAAAAATGGAAGGGTTCACATTTGAGTCAATCTCTAACCCTAAATACAATTCAACAAAGGTTATTTATCCATAATGCACCGGGTATTAATTTGATCATGTGACAAATTTTTGGTCACATGACTTCATCTTTCTGCACTTCAACTGGTTATATTTATCACGTGGTTTTTCCAATCCCACGTGTACCGCTTGTGTGCGGTTTAAAGCAATAGAGTTTATGTTTAGGGTGTTTAGGACAAGATGCAAAAGTTGGAATTAATCAAATTTATGTTTTAAATTAGTACTTTCCAAATTTACATTACAAAAGAATGAAATGGATGTAACATAAAATAATATTGATAACATTATTAACCGACCCAAGGATTTTCTTCATTATTAAATTACAATAACTTTATGCTACATATCTTTATGGATCAACATCGGATTCCTGTATATGATATAATGTGATTATTGAAATAATTTAAACAATCGTATGCTGCAATTATATAATTAACGGCATTTAAATGCATATACTGGACTTTAATAATTCCTTCAACAACATAAAAGATACGTCGATGCGCTACAGTTCCCTCCGGTTACATGTGTACCCTTTTCAAAAACAATTATTTTAGTTTTGTCCGTATTAACTTTTAAACCCCAAGTGGTGCAATAGTTATAATGACCATTTAACAATTTTTGTAACGATTCGACTGATTCTGAATAAAATCACATAATCGTCAGCGTACAACAAAATTTAAGCTCATTTATAGTGAAAATAACGTTCATATCAGAGTTTATGTCATTAGCTATATCATTAATGAAAAACATTAGCATTATCGGAGATATTGGACCCCCTTGTGTCAAGCCTTTATATTAGCCTTTTAAGGATTTCCGAAGTATTGTTTTGGTATTTTATGCAAGCTTTAACAGAGTTATAGATCTGTAGAATTTTAACATATTTGGGGCTTACAGTTTCAACAATAGCAAAGATATGTCTATCGATTTCGAAAGCTGTTTTCGAAATCAATAGTACATGTGTTTACTTTTTGTACTTAATACGTTTGTAATTATAGGATAAAGAATACAGATAGCGTCGACTGTATATTTACCATTTTGAATTACCATGCCTTCCGCTCCATGATGTCGGATAATCTCCTGTTAAGAAACTCTTTTTTTTTAAGATTTTAACTGTATACGGTAATATAATAGTTTTTGTTTCTTAAAAACTTCCTGAAAAGGGAAATCTATCCCTGCTAATTTCCTTTTGCTACGAGACCTGTCTATTACATCACTTGTATTTCACCGTCAAGACCAGGTTGTATTGGTACATAATCGTTATTTTGAGCGTTGTTTTCATAAAACGTTGTTTCATTCTGAAAAAAAATGTTTTAAAATGCTAAAAATATCTATTGCTATTAATTTGTCGGTAATATCCCTTTTTTTTAAATGTTTATTTAGGTTTAAATTTTGCAAATATGCAGACTCGCTTACCTTCTGCAATCTTAAAGTTTTTATTGTAACGTGTTCTTGTTTCGGAAAGGCCCTTCTGTTTTCATCATTTTTACATTTCAAAAAGGTGTTTCTAGCCTTATTGAATATTTTACGTGTTTTTCTGCATTCGTCATTGAACCAGTTACGGGATTTCCTCTTTTATTATTACGATCATATATAGTTATATCTTTTCCCATCACGTTAAGTAAACTTTCTTGAAATACTTTTGTAAATGGATCAATCGATAAATCCACGCTGTCACTATCAAGAGTAAATATTAGGCTATGCATTTTTCTTGTTTTGTGAAAACCTTTTCATACAGTTATTTAGATTTATTTTCATCCCGAATTATTTTGTGAACAATCTGTGGTTCCTTTGTTGGACGTTTATCTTATTGTAATAATAATAACATAATAACTAAATACCATGACATGTGGTCCGAAAATTTATTACACGGTAATATTTCAAAATGTTTGAGCTGCTTAAAACTAGCATAGTTTATTAATAAATAATCAAGTACGCTCTGACCACGTGCCGCGCAATATGTGTAGTCGTCGCTTTCTATCCGCACATTCGCATTATTCGCTATACATCAACCGGTTACATGGCAGAATGACAATAACTTTTTCCCCTGCGCGTCAATCACGTGATCACGTTCACGCTTAGAAACATCAGCACATATTACATTACCGCTGTCATCTAAATACCTATCAAAATCTAATTTATCGCTATTATCACATCCAGTGTGAGAATTTAAATCGCCAATCACGAAATCCTTCACTTTGTTTGTATACTTTGAATCATATCTTTCTAGCTTTTCGAAGTATCAATGTGCCTCTAAACGTTTGATTTAGGATTTGGTAAGTACACATGTCCAAAACGTTTTTATTCAAATGAAACAGATACTTAATATTACATATAAATCCATAGGAAGGTTATTTTTGTTTTATCTTTAAGGATCCAGTAATTTCTAAATTTGCAGTTTTATTCTTTGGAAAAAATTACATCGTATTGAGATTTGGTCTGGTCTTGTTCGGTTTCCTGCACTTAGCCTATGTGCTCAATCAATCTCGATTCTCCCAACTGCTTCTGTGTCCATATGCAGCTGTTCGCAACAAAACTTTCTGATGCGTTCAGACTGCGGTTGTTGCTGTTGTTGCGCTCAAGAACCATTGCTGGCGACTGATGTTATGTATGCCACACCTGGTCCATGAATGGGTGTTGAACAGTTTCCATCAAATTGTCCATTATTAATATGATTACAAAGATATGCTGTATACCGTTTTAAAACAATGATGCGCAAGTAAAGTTCTGTATATGATGCACTTGACAAATCAACGTACATAGTTTTACTTTTTCGGCTAGTGAACAGTTCGCTTTGATTACATTCTTAACCGGTTTGACCGCTATTGCCATTCACTGGAGACACCGCTTTTTCGCTTCTTTTTCCCCTTTTTTTCTTGCCATCATTTCCACCTTACTGTTGTGTTAGCGACGCCGGTGTAACATTAAATGTTGGGTAATTTTTAAATGTTGACCCGGGTCACATTTCAACATTTAAATTCTGATCAAAACAGTCGTTGAAAACTGATCAGTGTTAAATTTTGATTAGACATGGGGTCCTTTTAAACGATTTGTTATATACAGTCGAAACTCGTTATCTCGATATCGCTTGAATCGATATTCCGGTAATGTCGATATTTTTTGCCAGTCCCAACTTTTCATTTTCTTTGCTTATATAAATAAACTCCTTTTAACTCGATATTGTTTCTGTCGATACTCCGGATATCACGATCCCAGTTTTAATCCCCGACTGATCATTTAACTCCTTTTATTTATTGTTGGCATAATACTGTGTGTTTTCCACGCCGTGTGCCATTTTTCACAGTTTGTTTATGACGCAACACTAATTACCGGTCAATGACAAAGGCGTCAGTTTTAATGACTTAAATAACGTTGCAAACATCTTATCATCGAATTAGGTGATTGCATGTTAATTTGGTTTAAATATCATTTGATTCAATCAACCAGCCTAAACTTATATCTTACACTGCCGAGAAATTCGAAGAAGGACCCGGATATTAGCATTTATCACGACATTGTAATTCTACTGCACGGACCGTAATATGAAAGTACAATTGACGTGCAACAATTATATGGGCTGTGTTAATTTGTTTGTAAACGTTTGATTACAGAGTACAGAAGTGAACTGAACTGAACGACATGTTTGCTTTTATCGTTAGCTGACAGATTAAACACCTCCGCGAGCTGTCTGCGTGTGTATAATCATGTGACTTAATGGGAAGTGGAGGGACAACGCCGAATAGACAGATTCCCGTTTACTTTTCGTTCGTTAGCTCACCGTTTGCGTTTATAAACAAAGTAAACATATTTATCCGTGCTTAACGCAGCCCAGTTGATGAAAATAATTTTTGATTTTGAGACAAAATCTATGTTGATATTCGGATATCTCGAGTTTTTTTGGCAGTTCCTCCAATATCGAGATAACGAGTTTCGACTGTATAAGCAAAACATCACATGACTGATGTCGCAGGTTGCAACAATTAAACATAAGCCTTGGTAAGCTTTTCAATCGATATTGAATACACAACATCCATCTATTATCAATTTATTACACACAAAAATGCAAGATACTGTTTTTATTTCAATAAGATTTCCCTTTAAAAGGAATGGCTTGCCTTTTTTAGTAACTTAGCTAGCTTAACTTTAAGTATTATGTAGCTAAACAATTCTTTAATGTGCATAAAAGCACTATAATTGTTGGAAAGAGACAATCTGGAGGACGTGTGTGGGAAGGGTGTCCCTCTCCCGCTTGTGGCGGCAATACTACTCTACTTCCGCTAGTGGTATACGAGCTTGAATGTTTGATATCTGCTGACTAACTGCTAAATTCTACTCATTTCGTGGAAAATATGGTTGTTATCTACGCCGATTTTTTTTATTTTTAAGCGATTTTATTCACACACACACACACACACACACACACACACACACACACACACACACACACATTGATGTATTTAAAAAGCGAATCTCCAACGAGTACCAAACCCAGTACACTGCGAGTCAAGAAGTAAAGGATCAAATCATGCATTCTAGTGAGTTTTACGGGAAAAGGGCATGATTATTATTTACTCCAAAAGTTTGTTTTTTTTACTTTAAAATGCTTTTATTAAGAAAACACACACATAGACACACAAGAAACTTAAGACTAAACCATTAGATGTATAAAAAGTGAATCTTAATCGAGTTTCACTTCCAGTACTACGAACCAAGACGCAGAGGAGAGTATCCCCACCACTCCTGCAAATTTGGGAAGGTGGTGTGTGTATGACAGTGGCCTAGCTTGGTCAAAGTAAACCTGCAGATCTAGACATTTTGATGGGGCTCTGAGGTACTTTGCCATATTTTTTTGAAATGTAAATGACCAATGGTGCATTATCAGAGTCCTTGTGTGTATTTTTCTATGTAAAACATATATCAATTACTTTTATTTTTCTGGGGAAAGTATTTTTCTATGTAAAACATATATCAATTACATTTATTTTTCTGGGAAAAGTTTAGGCCTTGGCCTTCGTGTAGCTACGCCGGTTTGTATGTGTGTGTTGGGGGCATGTACAGTGTGCCATGTCTGTGATGTATCTTGCGCTACACCGTTAAGGATAAGCCCTTCGATATTACAGGAACAAAACAAATTGCAAATCAGGTGGATCCTAATGTTTTCAATCTTCTCTGTGACAAAGAAGACTTTGCTGAACACTGGCTGTAATCCCATTTTCTTAAACTACGCCAAACTGTGTAGTAACTGTTTTGTCGTTGGATAACGTACTAAGTATATTGCCAGCTGCAGTAATTCTTTAAGTTTATCAATTTAAAACAGTATATTCATTAAACAAATACATGCCTGTATCTGACAATTCCTTATAACCGGATTATGTATAACCTTATTTTATATAGAAGGGCAAATATCGGGGATTTGGCTTTACTGACTCTGTCTTCTTTGTTTGTAATAAATATTTTACGTATCAGAAAATCCAAAATATTCCATATAAGTATTTAATTAATTTCAATTAACCAACTTCCATTGCCAGCGCTCAGAAATCCGTGCATGCTCAAACCACGGGAGATCATGTGAAGTGGTATGCCTAATTGGTCGGAATCTAGAAGTATGTGTAGAGAGCAGGCTTAATTGATCGGAAGTTAGGAGTTAGATGAGGTGAACCAAGTTGAAAATAAGATGGAACGGTCACATATGATCATAGAATAAAACCTCAACATAGCATAAAACACGAATAAATTGCTGCATAATTGTAATCAAACAACGTTTCCTAAAAGATGGGAAAATGACCTAACAGCCAGATACATAAGCAGCAATTAAATAGCCTAGTCAATTGTATCCCAAGGCTCCTTAGCCCTTTTAAATGAAATGTATCGTTATATTGTTTCCAGCAAATGACCCATGCATTCTCATGTACCTGAACAGACCTGAACAACTTGATGGGTATGCAGAGTGACGTTTTCTTAATAACAAATTTGCGTTTCACATTTTACGCAGCTCAGTTTGAATTTTACCGGCGTATTTCACTGAAAACACGGTATTTTTCATATGAATTTCACAATTTGCTCTGTATTTTTGTGAAATATAAGGGGGCCTAAATGCACACATCATAATTTGAAAATGTTGTCACAATTTTATTATTTTTTTATTGTAACACAACACAGTGAATTTCTGGAAAAAATCTTTTTTTATCTTTCGTTATTTTTATTGACAAAGTATCGTAGTTTGAGTACGACTGTGCGATCAAAAAAAGGAAACCAAAAGCATAATACATTGTTGATTTATGTCACAATTATAATCTAAAGACCAAAAAAATGCATGCTTTTCCACTGGAAAGTCGTTTCGTCCAAATTGGAAAAATAAATTTCCAATTGGAATTTCTAACTTCCAACCTGTAAATTCCAAATTGGCATCGGAAATATATTTTTAGAATTGGCTCATTGGAACCGAGGTTTACCAATTGGATCAATATTGACAAAATGTGCGGTTTTATCCTAAATGTGTTTTTTTCTAAACCTTAATTCTGGAAAGATACTAAAAAAGAAACAAGAAAACCTGACAAAACTCATTTGATATTATACATTTTCAATGGTCATATGGTCAAAGTTACCAATATATTAAGTTGTATTAGAAAAGAAATCATCCACAATTTACT
The DNA here is from genome assembly GCA_029582155.1 of Panopea generosa. Taxonomy (NCBI): domain Eukaryota; kingdom Metazoa; phylum Mollusca; class Bivalvia; order Adapedonta; family Hiatellidae; genus Panopea; species Panopea generosa. Next base: position 26,256,407 of record CM055900.1, read on the forward strand.
CATTTCCGAGAATGTATATTTTTCGGCATCAAATGGCTCTTTTCAACACCTTAATTCACGAAAGATATAAAAAAAAAAATACCAATATGAATTCTTCACAATAACAATTTGGTATACTATATTTACAATCGCCGATACTTTTAAATTATCTTAATAAGCTTTAATTGATAAAAAAAATAAGGTTCCTCAAAAACCGGTATTTCTGAATACCGGAAACAACTATTAACCGGAAAAAACCGCAATCAAATGAAAATACCGAAAACAACTTATATTTAAGCATTTGTTAGTATAATTACACTTTATTTTATGTTAATCAATAAAATGTGATATTTTAGTTCAATTTATGAAATTTCAATTCGATATGTTTTAAGCGATTTAGTCCTATTTAGGATTCCGTGTTACGGCAGTTATTTCCCTTGGATACCGAAATCAAATTATATTTCAGCATGTTCGGTTGCGTTTTCTGTATAAATAAAAGATGATTATTGTAAGTTTGTATGGTTGATTGATGAATGATAATGATTTCTATTTGACAAAGTTTATATCAACTCTGAAGATTATATTTATAACTCTTTTATCATGGATTCGGTGCTTACATTTGACTGTATATATGTTAATGAAGATTATGGTATTGAATTGAAGAATAATTAAGAATAATTAGAGATGTTAATTAGTTTACCTTATGCAGCCATGGAAATTTCGGCATTCATGGAAGATCTTCAAGTAATAACATAACATATGAGAAACAATAAAAACATGTTTTAGGTACATTATTAAAACGTGAGATTATTACACACGTGGTCCTCTTTCATCAATTTTAACAAAGTAAAGTCTGGAGCGTTAAATGTAGTTATTGCAAACAATATTCTTCAATCATGATATAATTGATGCCTCCATCCTTCAATCTCATTATATCATGTTCTGTTTGAGTTACATGTGAAAAACTTTTCAAAGTTTGATTTTTTATTGTTTTAATGTATATTTAAGTTCCCCAAAAGGTTGCTTCCTTCTCATTACCTTTGGTTAACTATGTAGTACCCATGCTCCGTCTGTGCTCAAGAGTGTCTGCAAGACACTATACAATGTTCTCATTGCCATAATTGGGTTCATAACAAATGCATTAATTTAAGTACGAAGGACTTGCAGACATGGTCTGCCGCACACTTAATTTTTTTGTGCAAGGGCTGTGTATTCACTATGATACAAGTGCAGCTTTGTCATGGTAAGTAAATACGTTCATCTTATCAAATTTCAAGGACTTATTTGTGTGTTCTAATTATATAGATACAAATTGATACAATAGATACAAATTGTTTCTAGTTAATCATCAAATATAATAAACTTAACCTATAAATATTCATAAGGTTAATTCTGACAATCTATTTGATATAAAACAAAATGACAATTTTAATGTTTAATTGCGCACAATAAATCGTCAACGTTGGTTAGAAAATATGAATTTTTTAATAAAATTAGTATTTTCCGACCTTAATTGCTTTTAAACGAATATTATATGTTTTCTTTAAATGAATTACGAATATTTAACAAAAAAAGTTATAATACTAGTAAGTTTTTATATTTCTATTCATGTCTTGCACTTGAATATATCGTGTTTAACATCCATATTCACTGTTTAGTATTCATATTAGATTTAATTATCGTAAAATTTCGATGATATTCGTGCATTCATTCGTACGTACTCAGCTCCTTCGGTATTAGGGCTTGTATATAGTCCAAGGAGACATCAATATATCTAGTTTGTGTCCTATTTTCATTGTTTATGGTGTTTTTGTATATGATGTAGAATGCTAAGCTTCAATTCAGGGAATTTGTTCGGTTTTCAGATTGCAAAATGCTATGTTGAGGAACCGACGGAACGGCCTGACAAACCAAGTAAAGTCCGAATCCCTGTTACTACAGATATATGATGTCAGTATGCCCAATGTCGATACGAATCATAGCCACTGTCAAATTGATAATGAGGCAATCAGAATTCTGGATATGTTTAGTCCTGTCATGAACTCTTCCTACATTCCTCTGAAAACCGTCGGTGACGGAAATTGTATGTATAGAGCAGTGACTTTGGCTTTGAGTGGTACTGAGCAGTTTCATTGTCTATTAAGATTAATGACTGCTTTGGAGATGATAAATATCGTTCTAGTTATGACACAAATAAACCACACAATGATTTCTTAAATGATGTAAGAGTTGTCACAAGTGACTACGAAAAACTTATTGCAGATGTGTTAACTGAAAATTCTTACAGTGAATTGGCGCAAGTGTACGGTTTGAGTGCCGCCATAGGCGAGTGTATAAATTCATACTTTACACCACAAGTTAAAATCGAACTGTCGTCCGTTTTCACAAGATTAGTGTTTGGGCGTGGAGTAGCATTATCCCAACATCCTAAACTTATGATCATGTGGTCTTCAATGTTTGCACCGGCGTCTGTGATGTCATTTCATGCAAATCATTTTTGTGCCTTTAGTTACAAAGGATAGTGACATCGGAACAAAAGATACTGATACTACTGATATTAGTGACTCAAATCAGAATATTGAGACTATTGATCCAGGCGAATCATCAAACAGTTCTTTAGGTTGTGCGTATGGCTGTACAAGTTTGGATTCATCTGTCACACTATCTGACATTAATGTTCATATTTTGTGTCAGATTCAGACTCTTGTAATGCATGAAGCTAAGGAAGAGTCTGACTCAGCCAAAGCCTCAAATCCAACAGTGTCTAATTCTTCAGGGGGTGAATCTTAGGAAGAACCGGTCACATATTCTGACGTACCTGTCTCAGATGTGTTGCTAAAATCTTTTACAGCTTCGAACCTGATTATCTCAAGTACATGTACGTCTGGAAGTGAAACTGTGGAAGAGGCAGAAACTCCATTTGTGGTTTCTGAATCAGCCAGCGTTTTGCAGCCAGTGGAGTCTGACATGCAGGGGGTGCTTGAAACAGGTTTTCTTGACACAAGTACCGTCATTACACCATCTCCTTAAAGATGTCCCTGGTCTTACCAACATCCCTCCTGGGTCAAACGAAAATGTGTACTTCGTTTTAAATAATAAGACCAACATTGGGAATGCAGAGCTTTTGCAGATGGCAGGGGTATTTGGAATTTGTCATCTGGTACGTCACCCAAATCATATTACCTGCTTCATGAGAACGGTGAGCTTTGTACATTGTCTTTTAGAGAAGGTCAATTTTGTGCGAGAAAAATGGTCAACAAACAAACAGAGTACCTCCCCTTAAATCCCCAGCCTCAAAAGGAGCAAGTAGTTGTGTTGCACCGTTATTACACAACTTTGAAGCAGGACAAAGGTTACAAAAAGAAGGTCACTTGGTTAGGAGAGAGGGGTCTTGAAAGTTCTTTGGCCATTGTTGAATATATCTCGGTATTTTTCCTGGCCATGCACCCCACGGTTTATCGCAAGACAAAAATCAACAGTACATACGACGACCAGACCACATGCTTGACGACATTGATAGATTGTCAAAGCAAAAAACGCAAGCCTTCTGACATTTACTTGACATTGAAACAGACGTACGACGAAACGACGAGACCGGAGGTGAAAACGGTCTATAACAAAATACATTACATTAAAACAAAGACAGTTGAAACTAACGGACAGAAATTGACAACAAACGTTGCTGATCAGATGTGTCATCTGGAAAATATGGTTACGGAGAACGATAGCTTCGTGCGGTCTATGATCAGGACAGGCGGTAAGACCCTGACAATTATATTGTATACCGACGAACAGATTTTATTTTATGACCTTTACGAATGCAAGTTTGATATATCATTCAACAATAAACATATAAAGATATATTTTTCATTATGTTTTGAGGGAAATATAAGAGATTAAATCCAGGTATTTGTTTCATAATATTTTGCCTCGCTTTCGAAAGTTCTAGTCGTTAATTTGACAACATACAAATCCTTATGTTTTTTAATAGTTAATATTAATTTTCTATAAAGAATGAACAGTGGGAAATTGAAAACACTTTTAAAATAAAGATTAACAGGCTGAAGGAATTTACGAGTGCTTTTGATGAGTAATTTATGTTTAATTTAACACCTTCAAGGTGTGACGTCATATTTACATATATTGATGGTGGATTCACTTTTAAGTTTTGAAATTAAGTGTGATGAAAGAAAATCATATGTCAACTAAAAAATTGAGTATATATGTATAGATAAGAAAATCTAGTGCCCAGTAATAAAAATCTAGGGATGAGTAAAGATGTGTATCCAGTGAGAAAATCTACTGTTGTGTATGAAAATATAGTGTCAAACAAGGAAATTGAATGTTCTGTAAGGATGTTGAGTATATACAGATTAGATAATCTAGTGCACAGTAAGAAAAATATATTGTCGAGTAAGGATGTTGTGTATCGAGTGAGAAAATCTAATGTTGCGTATGAAAATATAGTGTCAAATAAGGAAATCAAATGTCACGTAAGGATGTTGAGTATACATAGATTAGAAAGTCTAGTGCCCAGTAAGAAATATCTATACTCGAGTAAGGATGTTGCGTATTGAGTGAGAAAATCTAGTGTTGCATATGAAATTATAGTGTGAAATAAGAAATTTGAATGCCATGTAAGAATGTTGAGTAAATGTACATTACAAAATCTAGTGCCCAGTAAGAAAAATCTATAGTCACGTAAGGATGTTGTGTATCAAGTGAGAAAATGTAGTGTCACTTAGAAAATATAGTGTGAAATAAGAAATTTGAATGCCGTGTAAAAATGTTGAGTAAATATAGATTAGAAAATCTAGTGACCAGTTAGAAAATCTATAGTCAGTAAGGGTGTTGTGTTTTGAGTGAGAAAATTTATTGTCGCGTATGACAATATAATGTTAAATAAGAAATTTAAATGTCATGGAATAATGTTGAGTAAATATAAATTAGAAAATCTAGTGCCCAGTAAGAAAAATATATAGTCAAGTAAGGATATTGTGTATCGAGTGAGAAAATGTAGTGTCGTGTATGAATATGTAGTTTAAAATAAGGAATTTGAATGTTGTGTAAGGAATATGAGAATATATAAATTAGAAAATTTAGTTCTCAGTAAGAAAATATATTGTCAATTAAGGATGTTGTGTATCGAATGAGAAAATTTGGTGTTGCATATGAAAATAAAGTGTCAAATAAAGAATTTGAATATTGTGTAAGGATGTTGAGTATAGATAGATTAGAAAATCTAGTTCCTGGTAATATAAATCTATAGTCATGTATGGATTTTGTGTATTAAGTGAGAAAATCTAGTGTAGCGTATGAAAATACAGTGTTAAATAAAATATTTGAATGTTTTGTAAGGATGTTGAGTGTATATAGATAAGAAAATCTAGTGCTCAGTATGAAAATAAAGTGTCAAATAAAGAATTTGAATATTGTGTAAGGATGTTGAGTATAGATAGATTAGAAAATCTAGTTCTTGGTAATAAAAATCTATAGTCATGTATGGATTTTGTGTATCAAGTGAGAAAATCTAGTGTCACGTATGAAAATAAAGTGTTAAATAAGAAATAAGAATGTTTTGTAAAGATGTTGAGCGATATAGATTAGAAAATCTAGTGCCCAGTAAGAAAAATCTATAGTCAAGTAAGAATGTTGTGTATTGTGTGAGAAAAATCTAGTGTCGCGTATGAAAATGTAGTGTTAAATAAGGAAATTGAATGTAAGGTTATTGAGTATATATAGATTAGAAAATCTAGTGCCCATTAAGAAAAATCTACAGTCAAGTAAGGATATTGTGTATCGAGTGAGAAAATGTAGTGTCGTGTATGAACATATAGTGTCAAATAAGTAATTTGAATCTTGTGTAAGGATGTTGAGTATAATTATATAGATTAGAAAATTTAGTGCTCAGTAAAAAAAATATTTAGTCGAGTTAGGATGTTCTGTATCAAGTGAGAAAATTTAATGTCGCGTATGAAAATAAAGTGTCAAATAAGGAATTGGAATGTTGTGTAAGGATGTTGAGTATATGTAGTTTAGAAAATCTAGTGCTCAATAAGAAAAATGTATTTTCGAGTAAGGATGTTGTGTATTGAGTGAGAAAATCTTATGTTGCATATTAAAATAAAGAGTTAAATAACAAATTTAAATGTATTATAAGGAAGTTGAGTGTATATAGATTATAAAATCTAGTGCCCAGTTAGAAAAATCTGTATTCAATTAAGGATGTTGTGTATTGAGTGAGAAAATCTAGTGTTGCGTATGAGATATAGTGTCAAATAAGGAAATTGAATGTTGTGTAAGGTTATTGAGTAAATATAGATTAGACAATCTAGTGCCGATTATGTAAAATCAATAGTCATGTAAGGATGTAGTGTATCAAGTGAGACAATCTAGTGTCACGTATATCAAATATAGTGTCAATTAAAGAATTTGAATATTGTGTAAAGATGTTGAGTATATATATATTTTCTAATCTATATATACTCAACATCTTTGCACAATATCGAGTATGAAAATATAGTGTCAAATAAGGATTTTGAATGTTGTGTAAGGATGTTGATTATATATAGATAAGAAAATCTAGTGCCCAGTAAGAAAAATCTACAGTCAAGTAAGGATGTTGTGTATTGAGTGAGAAAATCTAGGTCGCGTATAAAAATAAAGTGTTAAATAAGAAATTTGAATGTTTTGTAAGGATATTGAGTGTATATAGATAAGAAAATCTCATGCCCAGTTAGAAAAATCTAAAGTCAAGTTCGAATCCCCCGCCTGGCAACAGTCTCCGTGATGATTGATATACAACATTGTATCTCATTATCATTCGTCTCTCACCACTGATTCAAATGGGAAAGTTATCAGTTATTTGTAGAGAAAGGGTGTGCTCAAGTACTGGTTAATCCATGGAAGTAGTGGTCTACTACTACTACTTCTACTACCACAACCACTTAACACTACCATAAACACCATCACTACTACTACTACTACTAGTACTACTACTACTACTACTACTACTACTACTACTATTACTACTATTACTACTACTACTACTACTGTTACAACTGCTAGCACTACTACTACTACCACCATTACCACAACCACTATCATCACCACTATAACTAATACTACTACAACAACAACTTCTACTACTACAACAACTACTACTACTACCACCACCACCCGCACAACCACCACCACCACCACTTCTACTACTTCTACTAACACAACCAACTTCACCACCACTACTACTACTACTTCTTATTCTACTGCCACCACTACTACAACTTCTATTACTACTACTATTACTACCACCACCACCACTACTACTAATACTACTAACACCACCACTATTATTAATACTACTACTGCCATCACCATCACAACTATTATTAGTATTACAACCACTACTACTACTACTTCTACTACTTCTACTATACTACTACTGCTACTACTACCACCAACACCACCACCACCGCCACCACCATTACTAATACTATTATAACAACTTCTGCTACTACCACTACTACTACTACTATTACTACTACTATTACTATTACACCTACTACTACTACTACTCCTTCTACTTCTACTTCTTCTACTTACACCACTACTACTCCTAATATTACTGCTACAACCACATCACCACTACTACTACTATTACTACTACGAACACCACAACTACTACTTATACTACTACAACCACCAACATCACCACTACTACTACTACTACTACTACTAATACTAACACAACCACCACAACAACTACAATTAACACTACTAATTACTACTACTACAACCGTCACAACTACTACTACGTCTATTACATCCTACTACTACTACTAGTACCGCAACCACCATTACTACAACAATTAACACTACTAATTACTACTACTACAACCATCACAACTACTACTACGTCTATTACAACCACTACTACTACTACTTTTACTATTACTACTACTACCACCACTACTATAACTACTACTACTATAACAACAACAACAACAATAACAACAACTTCTTCCACCACCACCATCACCACCACAACCACTATTACTACTGCTACTACTACTGCTACTAATACTACTACCACCAACACTACTGCTACTATTAACACCACTACATACACCACCACTACTACTAGCACCACCACTACTACTATTACTACTAACACCACCACTACTACTACTACCACCACCACCACCACCACCACTACTGTTACTACTACTACTACTACTACTACTACTACTACTACTACTACTACTACTACTACTACTTCTACTACTTCTACTATTACTACTATACTACTACTACTACCACCACCAGCACCACCAGCACCACCACCACTATAACTACAACTACTACAACAACAACAACAACTACTACTACTAATAATAATAATAATACCACCACCAACATCACAACCACTTCTACTACTACTACTTACACCATCAATTACACCACCACAACAACAACTACTACTTCAACTACTACAACAACAACTACTACAACTACTACCACCACCACCACCACCACCACCACTACTCTTTATACTACTACTGCTACCAACATCACCACTATTATCACTACTACCACCACTACTACTACGACTTCTACTACTACTTCTACTACTGCTACTACTACCACAACCACCACCACAACCACTTTTACTACTATTACTACAACTGCTACTACTACCACTTCTACTACAACTACTATTAATACTACTACTACTACTACTATTACTTCTTCTTCTACTACTACTACTACTACTACTACTACTACTACTACTACTACTACTACTACTACTACTACTACTACTAAATGAAAAAATTATAAACCCGATGGATCATATAGATAGATTCTTACTAGTATTTAAACTAGTTATTTTATCCCTTTACCTGAAAAGGGGTGTGTATGTAACCAGACACGAATAGCCAAACATATCACTTCTCTTATTAAACATGTCCGTATTCATACACAATGGATGCCTTAGGGCATCAAGGCACCAACAGTTTATCACTGTATTAAAGTAAAAGAAATGGATTAAGTATGTTTTAGAAAAGTTACCTGACCAACACAGGGGTGCATTGACGCAAGCGCATGTGATCTCACACATTGCAATATTTAGAAAACGTTTCCAGGCTCACAAAAAATGCAATAGAGACTACACAAATAAAACACAATAATCGTATATTTATATTACAATTAGAATGTGTTTCCCAAAACAGGATACATTAGAACAAACAGACGTTTATCTCAGTGTTACTGTTTACATTATATAGGTTACAAACCCCAGGAAAAGGGAAGCACGAGGACAACCAACACAAATATACAAGAACAATTCCAATTGACATTAGAAAAAAATAACAAATAATGCACTTTCAAACAAAATCTTAAAAAACATATTTTACAAACACAAAGAAATATAAACTACTCAGACTCAAAGTAAACTATATGTATCTGATCATTGTTTTTATTATTCTAAGTTGAGTGTATAATTTCGTCGAAGTATTTACAATATTTTTATAATTAAAGTTAAATGTGTTTGTCTAGTTGATATTGATCAATATCAATTTAAACTTCTTGATTAATTATTATCTAAGCAATTATTCAGCAAGTAAGTCTAATATTGACAATCGTTTTATTATTGTTTTTATTATTGTTGTTGAAGGCCATATTGAAAATAAGTTATATATGATATTATATTATGTACTCTTAATATGTTACCTTTGAAAAAAAAAAGTTGTTATTATTATTATTGCCAAAAAACAGTGCTGACATTATACATTACTTGATCAATCATGAATTATTTTCAGAAATGTAAGTCGACAACCTTTAAAGTCTATTTCAAAAATTTTGAAAAAAACTCGCCAGTCGCATGTCGCAAATCGCCTTTAGCATATTTCTATTTTAGAACGAGTTTGATTGCCGGTTAAACCCATAATTTCGGTGTTTCCGCGGATTGTTGCATGTGCGGGAAGTGATATATACTCCGTGACCTAGATTTGAAACTATTAATTGGTATTGCTTAATGGCACTGAATTGATAAGATATACAATTGGTAATATTTATCTGTTGGGTTAAACATAACTTTACGTTGTGTGTGTTATAACAGCGTCTTAGGTAAAGTGGAGTTTCGCGAAACTACTTTTGTGCCTATGTGGGGAGGTTGGGAATAATGAGATGTTATTAGGTTTTCAAATATATTTGTAAAACTCTGGTATATGTATTCATGCGCTTTACTATTAGTGTAATTATTTTCCTTACTGCTGGTTATTTGCATTGAATAAATACGTGAATTTATACACTTGTATATATTTACCTGCTAGGTTGAACAAAAACTGCACGCTATACATAGTCAATTCATGTTATCGTTGAAGACCGCAAAACTATTTCTTGTTTTGGGTGGAAGGGGCATATGGAGAGGTTATTAGGTTTTTATAATAAGGAAACGTGATTGTTGAAGCATGGTATAAGAAATTCATGTTAGCTCTGTGTGCGGTTGCTAAAGCACCGCCCCAAAAAATGAAACAAACACTTTTTTAATTAATAAAACAGTTTACTCAGGAGCTATCATTGTCAGTCACTGCAATCAGTAAAGATGATACGTGTAGTACAATTTTTATTTTATTTTATTAAAGGGATATTTTGTTATTTATATTTTTTCATTTTAAGATTAATTGTATTGTGATAAAATGCAAAAACCAATCCACTATGACAGGGTATCGCATAATGTGTATTTGTGTAAAAGATACCGCTAAATATTTATATCATTAGCTAGACATGGGCCAAATATCTTTAAGCTTCTAAATATATTTTATAATACTGAGTTTGTGATGCATTTTAATAATGAAGACTGTTCATATAAACGTCAGGTAAGATTTACATGCGCCAACGAACAATACAATTTGTATGCACCATATATCAGCTTTAGTAATTCCACAACTACAGAGTTCAGAACCAATTTAGTAGGTGGATATTCATTTTGCGGAGTCGTTAGTATGATTTATAATCAAGAAGTCAGTTAACGAAGGAAGATGGTTTCGTCATTTGCTCCGTCTAGACACTGAGATAATTGTTTTCAAAGACAAGATTATAGACAGATGAGTATTTTATTACCATAGCCGCCGTCGGTATGTTCGTATTTGACAAAATGAGAAATACCAATACAGAAAGGAAATAAAAAAACGTGTGATATCGATAACAGATAGAGTGATTAGCCTGTCAAAATGTCTTATAGGATGTCAGGATGAATGTGAACTGTAAGAAATTGCTTAGATTAATCAATGTCCGGCGAAGAAGTAGGAAACCCAAGTCCAGTAGGTTGATATAAAAATATGAACATACGGTTTCGTGATTTCGACAGATATAGCTATATCAAAATATATTTAAGAGAGACTGTATAAATTTATTTCATGTATATTCTTTGAAAGTGCATGTACTAAAAACTAAATTTTTCTTCATGAATTTTCAAAGCGACTACCTGTGCCAGAGCACTTTCAGTTTTATGTTTCAATTAAGCAGCAAACACCTTTTGCACATTTAGTTTTATGATTGAATTATTAATCAAACACCTTTTGCACATTTTGTTTTATGTTTGAATTATTAATCAAACACCTTATGCACATTTAGTTTTATGTTTGAATTATCAAGCAAACATTTTATGCACATTTATTTTATGTTTGAATTATTAAGCAAACACCTATGCACATTTAGTTTTATGTTTTAATTATCAAGCAAACATTTTATGCACATTTAATTTTATGTTTGAATTATTAAGCAAACAACTTATACACATTAAGTTTTATGTTTAAATTATTCAGCAAACACTTTATGCACAATTTGTTTTATGTTTGAATTATTTAGCAAACACCTTATACACATTTAGTTTTATGTTTGAATTATTCAGCAAACACCCTATGCACATTTTGTTTTATGTTTGAATTATTAAGCAAACACATTATGCACATTTAGTTTTATGTTTGAATTATTCAGGAAACAGCGTATACTCATCTATATTTATGTTAAAATGGGCATAATTCATAAAGAGATTCAGAGTTTTAGGGAGAACCGTTTTTTTCTATTTTTAGTAAGGCTGACCTAAAATAAATCAAGCTTTATTTTCAGGATAGAAACATATACATTAAAACATAAAAATGTATTAAAGGAAACTGAAATTGTTGCAATGATATCTATTTTTGGTTTTATTTACAATGACCTTGACCGTCATCAAAACTATGAGTAATCTTCCTTTTCATGTTATTAATTTCTAGAAAAATGTCATGACACAAATTTCATAAAAATACTTTTAAGAAAAATAAAGTTATCTAGTGGAAACCATAGTAACAAATAAAGGAGTATAACTTGCGTAACATATATGATATACAATCCCTTGCAAGATCTAGTAATGAACATTATTGTGTACAAATTTGCAAAAAAAATCGCACAGTATTTGTTTGAGTAATTGAGAGAATGGTGAATTAAACCTAAGTTTACGTTTGAAAGTATGGACATAACTCGTGATTATACGTGCAGAGTTGAAATGTAATACCATGCAATGCCTAATAAAAAGAAACTTTATATACACATTTGATCATAACATGTTTCAATTTCTTAAACGGAAGTTTATTAAAATGCAATCTTGCTACGGTAAATAAATGGGTAATGGTATGGGTATAGCTCCTGAATATCCAGTTGAAATATGGTCCCATATACAAGGTATTGTGATTATCATCATTGTGTAAAAAATCTAAAAGAAGCAGTGAATATTTGTCCGAGTTAATGTTGAATAAAACGTATTGTTGTGTTTAAAATTGATATAAAGCTCATGTAAATAAATATGTGCGGGACTGACTTTCAATCCCGGTGAGCCATGAGTATATTATTTTTAATTAGAGCAACAACGACCAGGGGGGGGGGGGGGGGGGGATGCTACTCGTAACCGGTGCGCAGAATATTTCCAACCACTTCAGCTGACGAATTTGGAAAATTTACAGGTTGGTTTTACAATCGGCCTTTTTGTCATGAATCTTTATCAAAATCTAATGGAAAATTGTCAGAGCTTGTAGGAAAATCTTTCAATTAGCCTTTGATAAAGTTATTTTTACCGATTGTGAACATTTATGGGGAAATATACTGATTTCGTGGGACATCTCCATTGAGAAAGTAATGCATATTGAGCGTTATTTTTTGAAATGCTTATACAAAGTGTTAAGGTCTTTAAAATGAGAAAGGACATCAATAGATTAAAGTAAAATAATTATTTCACGATGAATTTTTTTCCTAGGCGTTTCAACAAATATTGCCGGAAAAGTAAGCGTTCGAATATCGACAAAATGTGTCGGCCATTTTAAAAATGACAACAACATTTCCGGTGTTATACATCTATCTTAAATTGGTTATTTGACCTGTCATACATGCATATTACATATTAAAATTGTAAGTGTATGGTTATGAAATAGATCTGAACATATAATTGTAGATAAAAAGCACCGATTTGCATGTTATACTTGATGCTTACCTGTTTTGTGCGATCGTTTTACGAAGCGAAAATTTGTGATGGGCTTGTGGACTTCACAGCAATTGATTTGCAGCAAGTTAGATAAGTAATTGTTCTATTTGTGAATTGATATAATTGTTAAAATCTTATATTTTCATTTTTACATTGATAATTTTATCGGGTGATAATAAGACGCAGAAAAGTGATTTTGTTGTAAATCGCGAAAAAACATGTCTTCTATTTTTGTTTGTATCAGTCATTATATATCTGTACACACTGTACGACAGTTTTTAGTTAATTCTGATCAATACATTTATTGTTTTATTAAAGTTAAGTATTGCATTACTGGTTTCACTTGGATGTCAAGGAGTTCACAATGTAAATGTTATACATTCAGTGAAATGGTCAATTTCATAAAGAGTCGTCCTGTAAATGGGTTACTATTCAATATCAACTATATGATCAAATTGTAAGCACTAAAGCACCAATCTGATCTGCAACAATAACATAGATCTAATTTGTTGAGAAACCATGGTTTAGTTTGTGTGCAGAATTTATAATGACAATTTAGTTGTCCGAACAGCAATAAGTTGAGGTTATTTCGCATTTAAGTATATTGAATATATACAAAATGGTATGATTTGCTTCTTGTAAAATGCTGATGATTGGAATTCAGTAATGTTGCAAATCATTATTTATGTTTGCTTCTCAACCTTCCAAGCTGGTGACTTTACCTGGGCCATACAAGGTCCACCCTTAATTATATTTTTCTTTGCAATCGATCATGCGTAAGGTTGTGGGTTTGATCCCTGGTTGGGTCATACCAAATACTTGAAAAATGCTTCAAGAAACTTCCTCGCTTGGCACTCAGCATTTCGGCGATAGTTCTAGGTCTGATCTCTTTTGTGGCTCAGAATACTGTCTGAAACATTGTTGAAAGCAGATAGACCCCATACATCAGTGATCTTCCCGCGATGGTCTCTTTGATGATTGATATAATACATTACCTGTAATTTTATTAGTCTGCCACTGCTGATTCAAGTGGGAAAATTTTCTTTTTGCGGAGATCGAATGCCATGAAATAAATACATGTACATTACAATATTTTTCTCCCCAACCAAAGGTTCCTCAGGTCATAGTTAAATTACATCAACTGTGAAGTAATACACTTGCATTCATTTTACAGTTTGAGCCGTTTCTTTATATATTCAGGTAAAATAACAAATTATTAACATATATGGTTCCTGTTGTTGAGTACATCTTTATAGTGTAATGTAGCACACTTTTCTACATGAAAAGAGATTCAGGTTCAAGTCCTGGTGAAAACCTCAATACTTTCAACCATTGTACAAAACAATTAATTATATCAGCAAGAACTATAACATGAATGCTATTGTTGTATAATACATACTTCACAGACATTGAACTAGCGTGATGTTTTTTATCAACTGTCATGAAAACTCCAAATTGTTCTCATTCCTGAAATAACCACGCCCCAACTTACTGATCAAAATATTTGTACTAATTCGTAACAGATTTGCATTGCTTAGTAACAAGCCTCCAACAGATATCCTTAGTTGGGATTGAACCAACATCTTCCATCTTAAAGACAGGTGTTCTTCATTGTACTATAAGGATGCGTTTTGAAGCTATATTAGAGCACTGCACACTAATTATCAATTTAATCCCGTTTCACTGGCTGCTACAATAACATAATTTGTTGAGAAACTTATAAGTAATTAAAGGACAATAACACTGCCAAAAGTCAATGGAACTAAATGCAACCCAAAAGTGGTTGCGAAACCAGCACATAAAAAAGCCAGTTTCCACTTAAACTGCAGCATCCACATGTTACATTTATATACATTAATGCTACATTTATATACATCAATATATTGAAATGAAACTCTTTAATACTGCTATTTTAAAGTGGTCGTACATCATGATTTACCAGTTGTGATACGGTGTAATTTAGTTTTGTTGCATGAAGAGCTCTACAATCTGAAAAAATAATCAGCTTACTTATATAATAAATTCATGTTGGAAGTGTCATAAAAAATTTGGATAAAGGACGCATTTCACACACAAAAAAATAGTAACAAACAAATAATGTGTAACGCATATAACAGCACTTGCATGTTTATAGCCATACAACAAATATTACCTTAAACATAATACAATAATTATTTATAATATTGTCAATATTCATCCAAATGAACCCAGACTTGGCTCAAATTATGCAGAATATGATACATTTTCCTATGATCCTCTGTGGTTTTAGGCATCTCCAGATCATTTACCTACGATTGTCGGTTCGAGTCCCGCTCGCTCAAAAACTTTTAAGTGAGAAAATTTGCCAGTTACTTGTGAAAGGACGATGGTTCTACTCAGATTCATTCAGAGGGTTTCCACCACCATTAAAACTGGAAATGCAATTATATAAATTAAAATATGTTGAAAATGGCATTAAAACACATTAAAAAAAGTAGAGGCTGAAGTTGCTCACCTGATTTCACCTGTTATTTCTTTTTAAATTTTGAGAATTATCTGTGTTCACATAGTATTCCTGTGTTAAAGTTAAAGTCCCCTGAGTGGGCCCCAATGAACACTATCTCTTTATTTGAACCATTGTGAAATACCTACTCATAGGGACCATTTATACCAAATATGAACAAATTGGCTGATATTTTCTTGAGAAAAACATTTTATACAAATTCATATTTATTCCCTTTTTAGGCCCCTGCTGGCCCTAACGTGTATCAAAATTCCCTTTAAAGGGCCCAGTATCAACTGTAATGACTAATCAATGCCCCAGACATCAAAATGTTTGAAATGATACTTAAAATAAATGAGAAAAACATAATTTCGTGTTTTCCTATAGTTTTCCTTTGTAAAAAGCAAAATTCCCTTACTGGACCCCAATGGAACCTAGCCCAGATATTGATTTGAACAAATTTGGAACCCCTATACATAGAGATCATTTACACAAAATATAAACAAATTTGGTTTGTCAGTTCTTGAGAAGATTTTTGAAAATTCACAAATTATCCCTTTTTTGGTCCCTTATGGATATCAAATCCCCTTTAAGAACCCAGTCTCGACTGTTATGACTAAACAATACCCCAGATCTCAAGATGAGTTAAATAATTCCTAAATATGATATATAGTATTTTTTTCATAGTAGTCCCCTCTCTGGGCCCCAATATATCTTAACACTATCTTGCTGGAAAATTTCACTTGTTTGCTCACCATGACAAGTTAACATTTGGTTAGGACGAGTAAGGTTTAAAAACTTACCTTAATAATTCTTTGATTTTAAGCATTCAATAAAAGAAATTTTGGAAAGGAAGGATAAATAGTTTTTACAAGAAATTTCAAGCCCTACCCTTCATTTCAACAAGCCGTGCCCGATTAGCTCAGTTGGTTACGCGTCTTGCTATAAATCCAGGGGTCGTGAGTTCGAATCCCCTGCCCGGCAACAGTCTACGTGATGATTGATATACGACATTGTGTCTCATTATCATTCGTTTTTCACCACTGATTCAAGTGGGAAAGTTATCAGTTACTTGCGGAGATGGGTGTGCTCGAGTACTGGTTAATCCCAGGAAACAGTGGTTAGGTTAACTGATCGTCTGTTAGGATGATGGCATAAAAATGATGCTAATCAATCAATCAATCAATCAATCAATCAATCATTTCAACAAAGTTGAAACTCATACACATAGGGATCATTTATGCCAAATATGAATGAATTTGGCTAATCAGTTCTTGAGAAGAATATTAAAAGACCCTTATAAGACTCCAGGGTTATGAATTGAACAAATTATTCAAACATACCACAAGAGGTTGCCACTAGCGTGGTCATATCCCCCGCCACCTCGCACAGAAATCACATGTAAATGCCGCATGACACATTGTCTTGTCCCAGTGAGCATTGGTGTGATGTTCAAAATCGAACCATAAATATGTAAGTTATAACCCCAAAACAAAAGAAAAACTATATTTGACAAACAGACTTAATGCATTCGCATGACACATCGTTTTGGGCTGGTTACTTAAGGTTAGCATTTGTGCAAATTTATTTAAACTAATCACAACTAAAGATACGATCCGAACAGCAGTGGACGGACGGAGCTGTGACCTTGGCCTTTGAAGAACAGACCCAAGTCATTCGCATGACACATCATCTTGTCCTAGTAAACATTTGTGCCAAGTTATTTAAAATCCCAATCACAAATGAATGAGATAGCAGGGGACGGATGCAGCCCATTTCTATATAACAAAGAAATTGACATGTGAGGATTTTTGTCCCAAGTTGTTTTGGGAAAATAGAAAATTCTCATTCATTTGTTTAAAAATAATGTTTAATTCAAGATCTGAACCATTGTGTAATGAAAATAAATTAGATCTGGTTCAAATAAGAAGATTAAATTTCCATAAAGGTCCAGGAAGAGCCCCAAAAGGGTAAAAACTCAGGGATTTTGAAATAACACTTGTCAATGGTCAAGGTCTAACCACTGCGACTCCTATCAAGCTGGGCATCGACTCCACAGCGGCAATGTAGTGGATAGATTGTTGGCCAATCAAACTAGAGTTTGCAAGTTCTATCCCCAGCTTGACCTGATGCCCATAAATAACAACACTTATCTACATCATGCACCAACACAGTCATACTTGACTTAATATTACATGACCCATGGTGCTAGGTCAAGAAAAATATAATGAAAGGATAGACAGTAAGACGAGGTTGGGTAGTTAAAAGATAGAATTGATTGTTTGATTGAATGAATATTTAGCGTAATTTTTATGCCATTAAGGGCTAACAGAAGATCAGTTAACCTAACCACTGTTTCCTTGGATTAACCAGTACTCGAGCACACCCCATCTCCGAATGTTACTGATAACTTTCAGTGGTGAGAGACGACTGATAATGAGACATAATGTCGTATATCAATCATCACAGAGACTGTTGCCGGGCGGGGGATTTAAACTCACGACCCCTGGATTGATAGTCAGACGCGTAACCAACTGAGCTAATCGGGCCTGGCTGAAAGATAGAAATAAGAATAAAGTGGGTCAAGCTAATTTTACCTCTTCATCCCAGACCCCTACTATTACAGCTGCTACTTGTTGCTAGACCCCTGCAGGCCAGAATGAGAGTGGTGACAATCCCTGCTTGAAGGATATCAAATCAGATTAGGGTTAGATCTGCAACATCAGCAGACACACTGATCCATGTGGTAATGGTTCATGGAAAGAATAAAAATCTGTAGAATGATATGGATGTAGGTGGCCACTATATAAACAAAACGTTGTGTAAACAACGCCTACAACTTTCTATACCCCACACACCCCCATTATTTTTGTTCAGTCCATTTTTTTTATCATTGCTTGTTCTTTATGTGTCGATTCATGGTCAGATACACCTACACCCACATACATTACACAAGGTAAACAGTTTCTCTCATTGACTGCAAAACAATTTAAAATCAAGGGTGGCCACACCAGCTTGGTAGGTTGAGAAGCGAACATAAACATGGTGTTTTTTCAGCATTAATGAATTGCAATCGGCATTTTACAAGAAGCGAAACATAACATTTTGTAAATATCCAATACAAATTACCAAATAACCATCACTTATTGCTGTTCGGTCAAGTAAAGAGTCATATAAAATTGCACACGAACAAACGAAGAGCAGAAATAGAATTGTTGATTATTTCCTGGCTAGGGCTAAATCCGAGCGGTATGACTAAAATACGCAATGTCGACTTTTCGGCGCAATGGGCGCAATGTCGATTAAAAATCAAAATAACGTGAAAAGTGATGATTTATAATCATTTATTTTAATTAAAAGCTATTAATATTAATAAAACAAGTATTTTTTTACCGTACTGTGCTTTTAATCAAATTAAATTTGTAATCTTTAAACAATTTTATTTTTTTATCGACGATGCGCTCAACGAAGCGCCGTGAGTTATAAATATGAAAATTTATAATAACTTAAAATATTATTTTTTAAACTCATTTATTTGAATAACAAGGTATATTATTAATGAAATAAGTATTTGACGACCATAAACTTGATATGTTACAATATAAAATGACAATTTTAATTTTTCATCGACATTGCGCTAAGGAATCGTCATTGCGCCGTTGGTTGAAAATGAAAATTTATAAAAAAATAAAAAAAATATATTTTTAAACTCATAATAAACTGTAATTATAAATGATATAAGTATTTTCCGACCATAAATTTGATATGTTATAATAAAAAATGACAATTTTTCATCGACATTGCGCTCATGG
Organism: Panopea generosa; assembly: GCA_029582155.1. Lineage (NCBI taxonomy): Eukaryota > Metazoa > Mollusca > Bivalvia > Adapedonta > Hiatellidae > Panopea > Panopea generosa. The sequence continues at coordinate 26,276,193 of CM055900.1, forward strand.
AATCGTCATTGGCACAATACGAAAATTTATAAAAAAAAATATATAAAAAAAAAAAAAATTAAACTCATTTATTTGAATAATAAACTGTAATTATAAATGTAATAAGTATTTTCCGACCATAAATTTGATATGTTATAATAAAAAAATTACAATTTTAATTTTTCATCGTCAATGATGAATCCGCATCATTACGCCGAAATTTGTTTAATTGTGATAAATTGGTTTAAGATATGTATTGATATGTTTTACATGTAATATAAATTCCTGTATTTAAATAATCAACTATACATTTTATTGAAATAAGTATATTCCGACAATAAATTGCTTTAAACGAATTTGATTTGTAATCAAAGTGTTGTTAGTTTGTTTCTTTTAATTACAAATCAAACGTTATTTGTTAATCGCGCCTTCTTTAATTGCACACTTATGATACTTTAATCTCACCAGCAGTTTCACTCGTTTTTTTCACACCTGATAGAATGAGACAGTTGTGTTATCGCTTTAACTTTGAAGAATTGATCAAAAGAATCGCCATGTTTAATCTCATTAACGCTGGCTTTTAATCAAAAATGAAACAATTTAAACTCCGCCATAACTGTAAGTATCGGTAAGTATATACAACTTAACATTTTAAGTGACAATCATTCATTCATTTTTTCAAAATGACTAAATACCCGTGTTATGTGTGTTCGGATAATTGTGACGACTACTGCATATACTGTGAGGTAAGTGTTTATTGTTTCTCCATGTAAAACTATGTTTCGGGTAATGCTAGTCAAAATTTATCAGAGTTATGTAACAAACTTTTCTCATTAAAATACATAAATAATGTAGTGATTACATCAGTGACTTAATTACATACGTGTATACAGTACATTTGGCGTCTATGGCTGGGTTACTTGAAACGCAAGTTCTTTTATTTTTGTATTTGTCTATTTTATATTGATATACTACATACTAGTGTTCATAGATAACATAATACACACATTATATACACATTATTATTACCCTTTATTATTTCAGCAATGAACATGACACGAATCATAATAATAATAATAATATAATTGTTCCAATCTAGTCGCGTAACTATCGCCAGAAATTGCATTGTGTATGAATCTTGTTTATTGTGGTTTAATGTGGTTAGGACATTTTAACCAATATATATTGATACATTTCTACGTGTTTATTTAGCACGAGTGATCGGTGTCATAAAACTGACAGTGGATTAGCCTTCATCACTCAACATACGCAAATTGACCTCTTCGAAATCCCGAATTCTCGTCGCGTGTGAGAGCGAGATTTCGCGCAAGACTATGAGCTCAGGGGAATTCGTTTTACTGTGGTCGCTGCTGAAATAATGTAGATTTCACGTAAGTAAATTGAATTTTCATACATTAACAACACAAATATTTATTAAAGCAGTTTAATAAAGTTTAATTTTAGAGAGTATGCTAACTATCAATGATGAACTAACGAAATTTGGTCGATAATACAACTATAAAAAGACCGAATTATTTATAAAATCAGTCATGTCGCATGAACTATTTAACAAATAAAATATAACCATTCCCTATTTGTAAATGATAGTAGGGATATTGATATAACAGTTTATACTAAACTTCTCAAGTTTACAAATTACCTCACCCATCACCAGAAATCAAGCGTTATTTCAAGTATACAGACACGCACAAAACGATAAAAAGTAGTTTTATTTTATCATGAGAAACTTATTTTTTTATTTTCTTTCATATCTTGTATTGTTTTTCTTTCTTTTCATGGCTGTTTTATGTAACTTTGTTGTAATTAACTACTGTCATAAACACCACTGCGGTTTGTTATGGTGTGACGCGATTCCCCCGAGCTCAAGTCACGCACAGATCTCGTCACGCGCGAGAGTGAGATTTCACCTTTTCGAATTTGAGAATAGCCTTACACATATTCATACATTGTTTCACACTTTGTTTTGGCAGCTGTGTATTTCAAACATGAAAATAATAATAATAATAATAAAAATAATAATAATATAAATTAAAAATTAGGATAATAAAAATGAAACATAATTGAACTTACTCAACTACTACTATTACTATTTTTATGCATTATTGAAAATATTGGTACAAGTGATAAATGGTAACAGAACGGTCTTTAAATGAACAATTTGAACGTAACATTTCAAGTTCTTATATAATTTTCGTATTTCTACCAACAGCGCAATGACGATTCATAGTGCGCAATGTCGATGAAAAAATAAAATTATCATTTTTAATGATAACATATCACATTTATGGTCGGAAAATACACATTTCATTAATAATTATACTTGATTATTCAAATAAATGATTTTACAAAATAAAATTCTAAGTTATCATAATTTTTCACATTTATAACCATTTTTCATATATATAATGGCGATTCGTTGAGCGCAATGTCGATGAAAAATTAAAATTGTTTAAAGATTACAAATTTAATTCGATTAAAAGCAAATTATGGTCAGAAAATACTTATTACATTTATAATTACAGTTTATTATTCAAATAAATGAGTTTAAAAAAAAAATTTTTTTTTTTATAAATTTTCATATATTTCAACCAACGGCGCAATGACGATTCATTGTGCGCAATGTCGACAAAACATTATAATTGTCGTTTTTAATGATAACATATCAAAATTTATGGTCGTCAAGTACTTATTTCATTAATAATTATATCTTGTTATTCAAATAAATGAGTTTAAAAAATAATATTTTAAGTAATTATAAATTTTCTTATTTATAACCCACGGCGCAATGTCGATGAAAAATTAAAATTGTTTAAAGATTACAAATTAAATTTTATTAAAAGCACAGTACGATAAAAATACTTGTTTTTTTAATATCAATAGTTTTTAATTAAAATAAATTATTTTAAATCATCACTTTTCATGTTATTTTGATTTTTAATCGACATTGCGCCCATGCGCCGAAAAATCGACATTGCGTATTTTAGTCATATCCAAATCCGAGGTACTCCGAAAAGACGTGGCCGAAATTTGGCCAGGGCTATTTGTTGACTACGAATCTAATTTGACTACCAAAGACAGGTTGTTAGACGTCGCCTACTTTGAGAAACCACGCCTCTAGCTCTTTAATGTTGGAGATAATAATTAGAGAGAAAATGGCGGCTAATTTGACTCAGGTATTGTAGCATCCTGGAAAACGGGCCTTAGCCTCAATCTTAGCCTCTGGGGTTTTTAACCTGAAAAGCCGGATCATTTTTTTATCAAAATAAAGAAGAGTTGAATCACTTTATACAGCAGGAGGAATTGAAAGCCCACTGGAAGTTTGTGGCATTTAAAAGCAGAAATCTTCTTTCAAGAAGTGTTTGGATATTATAAGTATATAAGGATATTATGTATAAAACATATTGCATGAAATATTACGCCCTACCTGGTGTAAATAATAATAATCTGGAGTCTGTCTACATGCGGCCGTCTTCATGGTGCGAATAAATAAATTTCACTTATATGGACCAGGATAAATGCTAGCGTCAACGTATATTGGACACTTTATCCATGTATTCAGGGCTGGCTCTGGCTCAAAATTTCTTTGCGCAAAAATTAGCAGAGTTATAGCCCTTGTTTCAATGTACGCTCATGCATCTTTCCCTTTGACTTTAACTTAATCTGATTCTTACAGAAGATAAAGCTTGTATAAGAGTAGAGTAGTCTTTTTTTACACATATATATGCTATTATATATTTAAAAAAACAACATCGCAACAAATTGAATTAGTAGAGTAATAACATATGCTATCATATAGGGCCTCTTTTTATCCTATGTCTAAAAGTGCACAGGTCTTGTAGCAGGAAAGGTGTTTTCTCGTGACATGCATAAAAATCTAATTTTTACACAAACCAATAACACTCAAATTCGAGTTAATATGTTTCAATGTAGTCACAGTCCCACAGGCCCTATCTTACTATAGCTTTTCGATAGTGATATGTAATAAATGATGGATTATTTACTATAATATAGCTAGCCAAAATAGCTAGATAGGGCCTGTAATTGTATTCACATTACCCCACCCACTTCTGTGTTCATTTATCAAATGTCTGCCGGAGATTGATCAATGTTTTAACCTATGACAAACAATATAATTACTACATGTAAGTATCAAGCAGTACTAATACCCTATAGAAAGTGTGTATAGTGGTGTGTGCTTTTTTCCACTTAAAAGGTGCAAGTTTTAGAAACACTCGCTGGAGACACCATATTGAATCATATGCATTTTAGATTTAAACACAAACATAGTCAAGTGGATAATAAACTTGGTTATACACATAAAGTGCTAATCTATTTTTAAACATTTGGTTACCGGCTTTTCTCAGTTAGCATGACAAAATAAAGCTGAACATTGTTTGCCCTCTTTGGAGTTTTCCGATACTTGTATGCAAGTCACGTGACCGAGCACCAGTTAAGGAAAACTGTTACTATATTTAGCGCATATTGCTGATCTGAGATTCGTATGTGTTGTGTAATCAGCCCAGAGGGGAAAACACAGCTGGGTGCCAATTAACTAGTTAATTACCTTGTTATTCGGGAGAAAGGACAGTGACACTGATTGGCAAAGATATTTAAGCTGTTCAAGCATATTAAAGGAAGTTAAATATATGGAGAATTTAAGGAGAAGATTGTCAATGTTTTACGACTTTCGCCAAATGGAATGTCTTTGCGCCACTTTTATTTATTTTGCGCCATTGGCGCCAATGGCGAAGCCCAGCGCCAGCCCCGGTATTAACCACAAGACGACCTATAAGTGTAGTGCCAATCGGCTACTCCCGATGTTATCATAGGACTACAATATAAATAGAAATTGATTGGAATTGTGAAATATTCAGTTATATGATCTGACTAAGACAAATATTTTATGATCAGTAAGCGATATATGACAGAAGCAGACATAAAGAACAAAGCTACCATGAAAAACATGAATAACAATCGAAGTCCACCTCAACATTCAATAAATGGTTTAACTTCCATGATGGAAATAAGACTTGAACCCAGCTTCGGTTCTATGCCGACTTGGTTCCGTTATATTTTGTAGCCCGATGTAAATGCTTGGAGCCACATCATTTAAAATGGGTATAAATAGCTGTGCGGCCTCTTCAAATGTGCTCGCCAAAATGACCAGTTCAAAGTGCGAGGGTAAATGAAAACTTCACCACCACCACATCAAATGTCAGTTTTTGATTTGCTACAGACAGATTAACATCGTAGAAAAACAGAAGAATATAGGGTTTAGATACAATATGGTTTAAAGGGTTACCTGGCTGTAAATTACTAATGTTTCACTCACAATTTGAGCTGCCATTGTAATCATCTTTGCCGGCTCCTTTCCATAGTGCAGTATCTACCTATACCACTGTTTACCTGGTGAACACTCACTTGCAGAAGTGACAGCGAGCTAGTGAGCTCTTATTATTGAGACAGGTGTATTTGTGTATGTACATGCTGGTTTATAACAACAAGCCACCGAGCGCTCGTTTTATGCGTTGTTCTGATGGTCTAGCGAACGCTTGTTGTGACATTGAGCTACTGTTGTACTAGTGAGAACTCAATTAAGTTTAAATGAGCTCTCGTTTATGTCAGTGAGCTCTTGTTTATGTCAATTTAAGCGATTGTGTGCTTGTTTATTGCATTGAGCCACTGAGCGTTCACACTGACGTGTGTTGTAGTTAAACTTTTATATACAATATAGATATGTTAGTATTTTGATTATTTAGCTGATTCTCATTCTATAACTGAAGGACCCACACAAATTATTTGTAACAATCAATCTAATCATTATTTTGAGCAGGTACTCAGTCTAGATTGAGAAATTGTTATTGTGTGTATGTAATTGCACACTGCGAGCATTAACATAGCTCTGCCACGTTACAACTCCAACTCATTACAGAATTAATAAAATATTTCATATTGTACAGTTGAAAATTCAAGATATTGTTTAAAATAAAACAAAAAATAAATTTAGTAGATATTTTAACAATGAATATGTGCAATATGTAGCATAACATATGTGAGAGGCGGACTGTTTGTGTAAGTTTAAGTCTGGACACTGTGTATAGAAATCACGTACCGACTCTGGTTGATGCTAACATGTGAACTGCTGTAATATAAACGAAGACAAGTTTAAGGTGTCCCAAAGACCTACAGATGGTTTCAATTCAAGAAGGTTTTTAAATTTTGATGTACAAAAATCACCAGAAAGAGGAGAGACATTGAAAGCCTTTTCAGTTTATTAATCAATCCTGTAGTGCTTTATGAAAGAAATGCCCTATAAGTTGATGATATTTTACTAGTTTGGATGCAATCAACAGATAACAGTTGTACCAGCTGGTGCAATTATTGGTAACATTGAAAAAGTATTGTCTTTTGTAATATGAATTAGGGATTTTTGGTAGTTTGGTAACACAGTTGCAGAAAATGGAATTTAGTATTTTTACTGTTCTGTCTTGTTAACATAAAACATATGTTGCATCGGCATATGATCTTAAAGCAAATCAGCTATTTGTTAGTTTCATAGAGTATTTTTAAGGTCAGGTCTCTTTAGTTAATATATTTTAAATACAGAGAATTGTTAACTTAAAAACAGAGCCAAGTTTATTATGTATTAAGAATTAAATCTGAAATGGAAATAAATTGGGTAACATTTACTTCTTTTTTGCATAGCATGTTGTAATATTCAGCTGTAATATATAATCAGATCTGGACAGCCTTCAAGGACACAGAATCTACTTTGAGGACAAGGGTTATGCAAAAGGCTTCGGACCCGACATTCTATATGATGGGTGTCCTTTTGTTTTGCTGGGGAACGAGGTGAGGGAATGCCACCATTTACATTTAAGGACAGAAAAGCAGGTTTGTCATCAGTTTGCATTTATCAGTAAATACACACATTATTAGTTACCTACTGGTTCAAAACTCGTTTCATGGTCTATAGGATAAGGATAGCTTGATTCTGTTGGTCAGTCCAACGAAGGGAATTAAGTGTTACCCTTGTCTGTCCATTGGTCCATCTGCTTGTTAGTCAATCAGGTAAAAGTTGGTTTCTGATCAATAGCTTCCGAGGACGCCTATGTATTAAATTGATACTTTGAATGTACCTGTATAATTATAAGTTACAGTTCAAGTTTTATATTTCAGTCAGTTTTTATAGGAGTAACGGTTCCTTTTCAACTTAAATTTCGTTAAATTAATTAGTTTATGTTGTTTTAATGTACATAGTATTATACTGCACACTGCCCTATTTCTACTTAAGATTGCAATCAACCCTAATGCTGTGTTGTTAAAGAATAAAGTAAATCATATTTATGTCATGGAAACTCTGTTGCATTTTTGAATTATGAAACTGAACATTTGATATTGATTCAATGAAGGGCTATGTTATAAATCTATATACTGACCTGGCAAACTGCTTTAGCCTGGTAACATCAGCCACTACTTAAATGCTGATAGTACCGTACTATTAATCATATCTCTGCTACGGCCTCCGCTATCATTATTTAAAATTCTATACAATTATAAAAATATGTTTGCACAGTACATCAACATGTGATCATGCTTATTCTACCAAAAGAAGGAAAGAGTTGGGAACTACTAAAAAACAGGAATGTCCTGCAAAAATCAGAATTCGGAGAGTTTTACAGTTTCCAGAATTTCAGGTAAAATTTAATTTTTATTCTTGGCAGATTGATTACATCTTATGCTCATTATGATATTATAGGGGTAGTGGGTGCATATAGAGTTCCCTTTCATCCATATAATTATATTACACTTTCTTTTCAGCCCCTATATTATACTTCACTAATGATTTACACCGATCTTGAATTATCAGTACGAAGTCTAGTTGTGCATAATTATCATCACTGCATTCCAGTCTATTGCCAAAGTTGTGACACTTTATTTATTTTGAACGGTAACTCTTGTTAGGCCTTCTCCTAAGCATCTCAACGGACTTTCCCCAAACTTGCTAGGGATATCAGTATGAAGTACACTTCTGCATTCCAGTCCATCTGTTGGTAAGTTATGGCCCTTATTTACTCTTTAGTGGTAAGTCAAACCCTTTCTGGTCAGCTGTACTCCTGTTTAACTTGTCAAGAAGTATCATTAGGACGCCGAGTTACGCATATCAATGTCATGTTCCAGTCCATTAACTTCTGGCTGAGGTATGGCCTTTTCATTTTTTTTTTATGTTAAATGGTGTCAGCATTACTCTTACCATACTTGCACATTTTATTCATCATTTCACTTTTAATGTTTTTTTGATCAACATGGCATGACGACGTGTCGGGTTAAGCCCCAGAACCTGACCTCAAAGGTCAAGATCGCATTTTCAGTTTGTTTGATATTTCATGTATGGTCTGTAACTTTGTCTTACATGGCGGGGTTTTAAAATAGTTTGGCACAAGTGATGAACATGTCATGATGATGTGTCACTTGCATTTACCTGTCTAAATACCCAGACCTTTACATCAGGCGTCAAGGACACAGTTACACAAAGGTAAAGGTCACACTTTTAATTTAAAAAAAACATGAAATTGCGTGTTTAGTCTGAAACGACAGTCCATTAATCTTGATATCATGGATAAATTTAAATTGCTACCTATAATAAAATACATCATTATTTTCACAGACCATTAGAAGGGCGTGTGCCACTTACAAGTGACATTTCTTGTCCATTAATACTTCATCTTAGTAACACTCTGTGATATTTTGTCACAATTATGATGAATAGTGTTTACTAAAGAAACCAAACGATTTATCTTTAGTCTACACTTTTAAGGTATATTCCATTACATAGATTGCTGGTGAGAATGATTCAGTGTGGCGAAATGCTGAAAGCTAATTACGGATCTGATACTGTCAAAGAATACCGGATATATTTGTATTTCCCTGAGGCAGACATACACAAAAATCATATTCATGGAGAGGTAATTTTAAGTAATGTCAGTCAAATGTAACAAAATCTCATTTCTATAATTTGATCATGCTAATATATTTAATTTTAGAAATTGCTTTTCTTGTCGAAGCAGTATTTCAAAACAAACAATTTGTTAACCAGTTTAAATAACTACTGTAAAACAAATCAGTATTGCATTAATATCCAATCTTATTTTAAATTAGCTTAATGTGATACTTACTGCAAGCAAACCATTACATCTATATTAACAAAATGTGAGCCTAACAACCACAGCAAGGTTTTATTGTTATATTTAAATGCATATTCAGATTTAGTTTTACCCCTCTGAGATTTAGATGGCAGCCCTGAAGATATAAATTGATTTGGAAATGCTCTTCAAATTTGAAATGTAGCATTATAATTAGGTTTATTTCTGTAGACATGTTAAACTGACTATTTTATTCCTGAACATTCCTTTTAATCAAACTTTGTACACTTAATAATTTCAAGTATCAGAGCAAAAGCTATTGTCCTTTACCCAAGAAAAAATAATTTCTTTTTAAACTTGATAAATATCTGGTGATAGTGTAATGGAGAGCATTTGCCTCTCACACCAGAGGTTTTGGGTCCGATCCCCAGCTTGTTACAATGACTAAAAAAACAATGCTCAATACTGGTTCTGTCTAAGAAGCAGACTTGAGAGCAGTTCATTTAGGCTTTGAACTTTCTTTTCAATTAAGCTAAAATAAAATATATGTACTATATGTTCTTGATAGTTTTCAGTATATTTTTTGTTGATAATTGCAGCTAATTTTATTACTGTAACCAATTTTTCCAGGGTTACATGATGTCATTGGATGATACCATTTATATTACTGTCGTGTATCTCTTTCCAACGAGTATGGTAAGGAATAGAATTATATCATATCACATATACCCCTGTCTTCTGTAACTGTACAACAACTTTTAATTATACAAAATTCACTTCTTTGTTGATAGTATACTGTTTATAGCCTGCCAGTTGACAAAGAATCATCCAAAAATTCATGATCTTGTTGCGGATGGCATAAAAGAAACATAGCAGATAAGGCACCACCTGGATATGTATGTGGCGGAGCAGTTTCCGGAAGTGGCAATTGAAAGAAGCAACAGACGTTTCTTTCCAACCAACCGTGATATAAGAAATCATGTCAAATTGTCAATTGCTTCAACTAGGTATTCTTTTGTTTACTAAAATGTTTATTCTTTTCCATATAAGTTTATTTCTTTTCCATATAAGATTATTTCTTTATGGATTTAGTCAATCAATATATAGAGGGACCATATCCGACACTACAGGTAGAACACAATATAAGTCGGTGAGTGATGTTAGTTGTATTGCACGTAATGTAGTATATTGTCTCTTGTGTAGAAGATGTAAAGAGACAATATATGTTGGAGAAACGGAACGAACCATAAAAGAACGACTTGACGAGCACCGAAGAGATGTTAGGATGCAAACAGATAAGCCTATCAACAATCATTTCGTAGGACACGTTGATGATGACATCCAGGTAGCCATTGTACAAAAAATATACAATGAAGGGAAAACATACAGGCTTCTTGTGGACGACATTTGGATGCAACGACTAAACACAAAACACCAAATGGATGTAACGTTAAATCAAATTATACATACTAACTCTTGTGAATAACTTACTTATAACTGGAACTATTCATGCATCTTAAAAGTTCGGGAATGGCCAACGCGACGTCAATTGACGTTGCTAGCGTCACGTCATTTCCTTTTTAATGTTTTGACGTTACGTCATTTCCTGTCAATTATTTAGTTAAGTTTTACAAAATGGATGTGACATAGTCCTTAAAAGACTGCGATTTTCCTGAAAAAGGCGGAAGCCGAAAATTTGTGAAAAAAAAGAGTTTAATATAGAATATTTTCTTCCCTTCGGAAGATTGATAGTAAATTTTATAGTTACTTGACTGTGAAGAAAGCACAGAGCTAACATGAACTGCTCTCGAGTTAGCTCCCTTGGTAAAACATGTACTGAGTGTTGTTTTTTCAGAGGCATATGTTTGAGCTTAGGATCAAACCACAACCTCTGCCATGACTTACAATTTATTTCACGATTTATCCTTTTATGAACACATAACCTATTTTCAAATTAATGGTTGGGAGAAGGGGATGGTCTCAAAATTTGAATGAAAGTTGAAATACTTGTTTTATTATTTATTTTTAGAAAATCTGGCTTACATGTCACAGATTGATTGGATTGTTTTATTTTAAAAGATCTTACTATTATCACATAATGTTTAATTATAGGAACAAGTATATACCTTTGCGATTTTCACCTCAATCAGGCATGGGACCGTTGGTTGAAGGTGACAAAAAATGGTATTGGTAACCAATTGAACATCACCACAAAACAGTAAGTTATGCATTGCTAGTGATGATGTAGCTTTTCAATACTATCTCACCACCAATTTGTTATATACTGTTTTAATTATAATGATTCTGGATATCGTTTCATATGAGTGCTGATAGTGTTTTCCCAACTGTTTTACATAAATATTAATCTAGATTGTATACCGATGGACTTATCGCAAAGTCCAGATTTAATTAATGGACATACAGTTTTTATCCCCCACCCCACCCCCATAGTTATTTATAGTAATTGTGGTATTTGCCTGTCCAGTATTTTGTGTCCAGCCTGTAACTTTTTTAAACATTGATGGATTTTATAAATACTTGCTATAAATTATCAACATAACATGACGACGTGTCACACGTAACACCCATACTCTATGGATAAATTTAAAAAACACTTGACTCAATTGATCATCATGACATGACGACGTATAATTGCTTAAACATCTCCATGCCAGAGGTTGCAGGTTCGATTCACAGCTCGGCCCGATGCCTCTCATAAAACAACACTCACTCAGTACTGAGGAACAAGGAGAGGAACTCGAGAGCGTTTCATATAAGTTCTGAGCTTTCATGGCAATCAAGCTAAAACAAATTACCCGGTAGTATAAACTAAATATCTCCACTAAAACTGCCTGGTGAATTTTAAACCTAAGTAATATGACCTAAATCTATCTGACATGAAGCTTTCTTATGATCGGATAACAAATGTGGACACTTATAAAAAAACTAATATCAGCATATTCATCAAACCATGAAGCAGATCCAAAAATAAAATGTTAATATTAATGTAGTCTAATGAAAATATTTTATAACATTTGAGGCTCTGGTAGTTGACAATGTGTATGAAATTGTTTTTATTTGTTCTACATTAAATCATATGAATTAAATAAAACTGACTTTTAAAAAGTATTTAGTTATCCTTTTTTTATTTTTTCCAACAGCGCTGGGTTTAATGCTATCGACAAAACCTATTTAACATTAAGATCAACACAACAAATGGATAAGAGGCCCAGCATTGTGGGTTGAAAAAACAGTATCTGGCAAAATTTTGTCATTGGAAGACCTTAGCTTCTATGGTACAGGTGTTGGTGAAGCAAGTCATGCCAGACAATCAATAAAGGTAAGACCAAAGAGTAGAATTCATAAAACATCTTACCAGAGAGGAGTGTTAGGTTTATCTTCTGTCAATCCGGCATCAGTCCATCTTTAAAGATTACTCAACAAGTATCAAACTAGGTTCGTGAAACTTTGCATATGCCTAGACAACAATAAGGAGAAAATGCAGGCATTTTATTTGTTCAGTCCAACTAAAATTGTGGTTGCTATGGCAACAAAATTCTCTCCGTCATCAGAAAATCTTACTAAAAAAACTCAAAGCTAAGTTAGTGACACTTTGCATGTGGATAGAGGGCATAAAGGAGATAATATAGGTCATTTTCTCAGTTAGACAAAAATTGGGGTTGTTATGGCAATTATTATATATACGGCCTGGATCCTGCAATAACACAAAAAGTATCTAAGCTACTTTTGTGAAACTTTGCGAGTGGATAATGAGAAATAAGAACATCATGTAGATAATATAATTACTTTTTCAGCGGACAAACAATTGTGGTTGCTTTGGCAACAAAATTGGTAAACTTACAAAAACAACATCCTGTAACACAAACATTTTATACGTTAATAAAGTAAACCGTTAAGGGACTTGTGTATTGCTTGCAATACTTCACTGGTTTGTTAAAAATGCTTTTCATAGTTTACAGTGCATCCCCCCTTTTGTGAGAGAGAAATCTTTTTATAATTAACTTTAATCAGCAATTTATTTTGCAAATATATATGGAAATATCTTGTTAGCAATGATTTATACAATTTACAACATGTAATATTACGCTCACTTTTATCATTTTTTTTTTGTAATCGTTCCGACTTCAAATGAAAGACAAATAATAAAATGACCATTTAATAGTAATTAACAAAGACTTTCTTTGCCTGAAAAAATGTTTAAATCATCTTATTGTATCGGTACAATTCCATCTTAAATGCTGTTTTTCTTTTAGAATTATGTTTTTTGTACCTTTATTTCATTGCAACTTGTTTTTCCATTCTCTGGTAGTCATTTATGTTTGTCACAATACATGAAATTAATAAGATGCATCATGTAGAACATTGGACAAGTTCAAACGTTATTTCAAAATTATATACTTTATTTTAAATCATATAAGTTGTGTACGAATTAAGCATAAAACATTAATTAATGGTTTATAAAGTTCCTTTTCATTTCAAATCAATCATTTATGGACTTGTGTCATGGTAAATTGTCTGTCTTCTGGCCGTCTGTTAACCCTTTTCTTATAGCCGCAATAGCACCTTCATTTTTCATTGAATCTTAACCAAACTTGCACAGCAGTTATATAATCATAAAATCTTGGATTAATTCTTGAACCAGCGTGATTAGACCACTAATGTCTCTGCCATAGGGCTTATAAGCACATTTTAAGTAAAATTTAAAAAAATATTTTCTCTGAAAGTTTTAGTTGTCAGTAGAGCGATTCAGGTTCTCTAGGGCTTCTTGTTGCATATCTAAATTCTTAATTTAACGTATAAGTCCTCTATAACTGAATATAATGACCACATACCTATCACCACTGAGGTCAACGGCCTTGCGATGACCAAGACTTTTTGTACAAAATTTGTCATTAACATGCAAAAGGACAGTTGTTCTACTCAAATTCAGTCTGAGGTCTTACTCCACCAATAAAAAAATATGTATCTGTCATTTGTTGAAAATAGCATTAAATTACATAGAAATTGCCTAACAATTTTAGCTCAACTATTCATAGAATAGGGGGAGGGGGAGGCTATTGAACTTTGCCCCGGCATCAGTGTGTTTTTTCAGGTTAAATTTTTTTATCAGGTAAAATATCTTTGAAACCATTCATTTGATAAGAATAAAACTTTACATGTGTAATCAGCATCATAAATGGAACATACAGACACAAGAACCATAACTCTGGGTTGCATTTTGGCAGAGTTATGGTCTTCATGTGCCTGATAAACTTGCAAAGACATGATAAACCTATGTTTATCAGGCAGGCATTTTATCAATAGAAATGCATACGTTGACATGATAAAATAAAATATCAGACTTTTATTGAGTCTTTTTATGTGAGTAATATGCATTAAGACTACCTAAGCATTATTCTATTTTGAGGAATACTAAATAATGCCAAATAACAAATCTGAGTTGAGCCATTACATAGTTGTCGTCATCACAGTACATTCTATATATGGAATCTGCTTAAACACATGTAATATTTGTTTTCAGTTAAGCAGTTTGTTTTAAAACTGAAGTCCTGTGTAAGGAGGCCATAGTTGCCATTTTCCAAAGTGTGACTCGTATAACATATGAAGATGCAGATAACAATTGTCGATTGGCATCTGTAGAAACATGTAATTGTCTTATTTGAAATACATTTATCATTTACCTTAACTCTTTTAATCATAATAATAATATGTAAACAGCATTACAGATGTTTTCTGATAACTGTTTAAAGAGATTTGCATATTTATAAAACCATAAAATCAATCGGCCTTCAAACTGAGCATTTTTGAGTGCACAATATCAAGGGTTTTGCATTAATATTTTAATATTTAAGGCAAAATTAATAAAAAAAATGTTTTCCTTTCAATAGGTGAAATCAAAAGTAATTTTATTTTATTAATTAAGCGATTTAATGTTGCCCCTGTTATAAGTCCAAGGATTTACATAATGACCAAAAGTTGCAGGCCAATATGAGTGTCCGGGACCAATTAATTGGCCAATATTAAATCATTTAATCAATGACGATTTTAATATGTTCCCCAAAGGGGGGAAGCATATAGTCGCCGCTTCGTCCGTGTGTGTGTCTATGCGACCCCAAGTTCTTGTCCGGGCTATTTCTCTTCTACCTCTGGTTGGAATTTTATGAAACTTGCTACAATACATCATTACCAAGTGCAGGTGGGCATATTGTCTTTGTGTTCCGGTTCGATGATTTTTCATGGAGTTATGGTCCTTTGATTCTGTTTGTGACCAAATTCTTGTCCGCGCTATTTCTCTACAACCCCACTTTGGAATTTTATGAAACTTGCTATGTTTGTGTTCCAGTTTGATGATTTTTCATGGAGTTACGGCCCTTTTATTCTGTCTGTGACCAAATTCTTCTCCTCTCTATTTCTTTACAACCTCTGCTTGGATGCATCATTACCAAGTGGAGATGTGCATATTGTCTTCATGACGCTATTTCGCTACAACCTCTGGTTTTAATTTTGTAAACCTAGCTAGGATATGCGCATATTGTCATTTTGTTCCAGTTCAATGGTTTGCAAATGAGTTCTGTGCAGAGCCACATATTGTTCCTGCTATGCAGTTCTAATAACCATGTCAATTTTCAATTATTTAATATGAAAATTAATGGAATAAGGTAGGCTTATAATAGGTTTCAGTGCATTCTACATTTAAAATATGTATTGATATGATCAATTGTGTCAACCTCAACATTACAAAGTCTTCTTTTTATCAACAGTTAATTAATTCAACGACTCTAGCTTTAAATAACCATTGTTGTATTGGCTCAGTTCCGGTTCATAGTGGCTGAGTCAGCGTTATTTGACATTATAAGGCTAATACAATAAATTTATAAATGAAATAATTTGTTATTCTTAATCTGTGTAATTTATATTCTCTGTTCCACGTTTGTGTTTTTACAGGTAAGAGTAAAAAGGAACAGTTCAGTACCCTATAGCGATATACTGCCATTCTACTGGTAGTCAACGTAAGATAGATTAATGCAACAACGCCAGTCTATGTCACTGTTACCAGTATAAGCAAGATCAAACAGCATGTATTACACTCCAACATGTCAACACATGATGACCCACAGACAACTTTCAGATGACTATAATGCAATATTATTGACCTTGTTTGACTTAGAAATTCTGGTTAAAGTTTTGCATGCAAGTACGATCAAGTCTATATCTCACCATCCACTTGATGTATTCATTTGAAACTTTATCGAGTTCAGTGAATGATACTAATAATTTCAGAGGTATATCTTTAATTGATATTTTGAATACGATTCTTACAGGTATGATGAAAACAGTTGGATGAAGTTCGACGTATTACTTGGGCAACCAAAATTAAAAATATATTATTCAAATATGGGTTTGGGTATGTCTGGTTAAATAATGGTGTTGGTGATGATAAATTGTTTATTTATACATCCAAGCAAAGATTGATTGATTGTTCTGAACAGGAATGGTGTGGTAGTGTGGTAGCTGAATCTGGAAAAGGTTGTTTTTATAGATACATGTATATTATGCCTGAACTGAAAACTGCAAATTACCTGTAATTATAATTTGCCAAATTCAGAAATTCAGAATTTCACTTTCAAGATTTAGATGTTCAGTTCATAATTTGATGATAAAAACTGGTAGACATAACAATATTCCATATGAATACAGAATATGTCCATTTTGCAAGGAACAAACTATAGAATACAAGTATCATTTTATTATGATCTGCCCGTTATATAGAAACTTAAGACAGCAATACATTTCTATGCTTAATACACCTACATAACAATTATTTTATCAGTTATTTATTATCGATTATGTAACAGTCTTAAACTTATCAAAGTTAATATACTTTGCTCTTAAACTCATAATAGACAGTATCAAACTGTTAAATAAACAAGTATAGTTATATAAATATATATATCAAAATCATTTTATAACATTGTTATTACCTAAATCATATTGACGTGTTAATATTATTGTATGTTTTGTTATATAATTCATTTTGTATGTCGCTTTGTTGAACAATTTGTATTATGGGCCAGAGGCCTACATTGCTTAATAAAGATTTGTCATTGTCACTGAAACTTTAAATGGTTCCAGGGAGCCATGAGTGATGGCAAGAATAGGATTACTGTGGCTAATGCATGTCGTAAGAAGCGACAAATTGAGTAATACGATAGAATTTGCTGAAACTCTGCAATTCTGCAGTTATCAAGGTTCTGGGTTCATTCTGCATATTCATTTATTGATGTAATTTTTTAATCTGTGTGTTTTTGTACATGTAGAGTGAACCTGGAATCTTCCTTCCTGTTGGCGTCGAATAACCTATAATGTGTTGGTACACCGTAAAACCCTTTCATTCATTCATGAAACTTTACACAAGACTTCCCAGTCATCAAGCATACTACAATAATTTAGTAAGACAACGTTTACATGAATACAAAGCAGTGTATTATCTAAGTTTGCAGAACTGATAACATGTACAAATAAATCAGTTTCGAATTGAGAAAAATCACCAATTCTTATCAATAAAATGAGGATCACTAAGAGAATGTAAGTTAAGAAAGTATTCCTTGAAACATGCATTTACCGGTATTTTTACTGAACAATTGTATTGATAAAGTTTTATGATTTAAATCCTAACATTTTGTAACATAACAACAACTAAAATCTATTTAAAAGATGAACACATAAACCAATTTAATTATAAACAATAATACAGTTGTAGTTACTATTGCTGCATATGTAAAACCTCTGCCATCCATACATGTATTATTCATTTGAGTATTATTGTGTGAATGTTCATGGGCCATATTTGACATAAATAAATAAGTAAAACTGTAAAAACATAATAGATCAATATTACATGTAAATCATGATATTTCATTCCTGTGTTTTAGATGAACATTTAGTGTTAAATGTAAAAGCGTAAAGCACAATACACTTGAAACATTAAAATCAAGTAGTTTTATGTCATCTTGTCTTGTTAATAGCTAAAAATGTTATAATATATGAATAATATATACTTATGTATCATTAAAGACATATTTTCTAATGAAATAGGTTATTTAGTTATTTGCGGATACTGTCTAACTGGAATTTCCCATTAAATGATAACTGATATTTTTGTCATTGAATGACCATGATATATTGAAATTTTTGTTGCAATCAGGCATTCAGATATAAAGATTCATGTTACTACTATTGTCCCCCTCTTTATGGAAAACATGACACTAATTAAGGTCAGTCTCTCCATCCATCCGTCCTTCAGTCTGTTCTTCAGACTTTTGTTTCCATGCAGTAACTTGGGAAAGTCTGAATCAAATCTTTAAAAATTCTTATACGATGTTTATAATGACAAAACACAGACTAAGTTCGATTTTAGGGGTTGTGACTTTTTTCTTTATAGAGTTGTGCCCCTTAATTTGAGAAAGTTGTACATTTTTGGGTTTCAGTGCAAAAGCTACTGAATGCCAGAACCTAACCCCAAGAGTGCTGCCTATAGCTGACCTTTATATATATCAGGTGTGTGACCCTAACCCCAAGAGTGCTGCCTATAGCTGACCTTTATATACATCAGGTGTGTGAACCTAACCCCAAGATTGTTGCCTATAGCTGACCTTTATATACATCAGGTATGTGAACCTATTACCGAGGGTGCTGCCTATAGTAGACCTTTATATACATCAATATGTGAACCTACATGTAACACCAAGGGTGATGAGGGTGCTGACTCTATAGTAGACCTTGATATACACCAATATGTGAACCTAACACCGAGGGTGCTGACTATAGTAGACCTTTATATACATCAATTTATGAACCTAACACCGAGGGTGTTGACTATAGTAGACCATGATATACACTAATATGTGAACCTAACACCGAGAGAGCTGACTATAGTAGACCTTTTTATACATCAATATGTGAACCTAACACCGAGGGTGCTGACTATAGTAGATCTTTATAAACACCAATATGTGAACCTAACACCGAGGGTTCTGACTATAGTAGACCTTTATATACATCAATATATGAACCTAACACTGAGGGTGCTGACTCTATAGTAGACCTTGATATACACTAATATGTGAACCTAACACCGAGGGTGCTGACTATAGTAGACCTTGATATGCACCAATATGTGAACCTAAAACCGAGGGTGCTGTCTAGTAGACCTTGATATACACCATTATATGAACCTTACACCGAGGGTGCTGACTATAGTAGACCTTTATATACATCAATATATGAACCTTACACCGAGGGTGCTGACTGTAGTAGACTTTGATATACACCAATATATGAACCTAACACCGAGGGTGCTGACTATAGTAGACCTTGATATACACCAATATGTCAACTTAACACCGAGGGTGCTGACTATAGTAGACTTTGATATGCACCAATATGTGAACCTAACACCGAGGGTGCTGACTATAGTAGAACTTGATATACACCAATACGTGAACCTACCACTGAGGGTGCTGACTGTAGTAGACCTTGATATACACCAATATGTTAACCTAACACCGAAAGTGCTGACTATAGTAGACCTTGATATACACCAATATGTGAACCTAACACTGAAGGTGCTGACTATAGTAGATCTTGATATACACCAATATGTGAACCTAACACCGAGGGTGCTGACAATAGTAGACCTCGATATACACCAATATGTAAACCTTACACCGAGGGTGCTGACTATAGTAGACCTTGATATACACCATTACGTGAACCTAACACCGAGGGTGCTGACTAAAGTAGACCTTTATAATCACCAATATGTGAACCGAACACCAAGGGTGCTGCCTATAACATACTTTAATATATATATATATACATATCAAAGTATGTGAAATGAGATTACTACCTATAGCAGACCTATATATATCAGGTATCTAAACTGAGGTTGCTGCCTATGGCCTTTTTAAACATCAGATAGGTGAACCTAACATCGAGAATGTTACCTATAGTAGACCTTTAATATTCAGAACAATTAAAACAACTTTGTATTGAAGTTATAAACACATATATAAGTTGCGCTCTATTATTATAGTAACCTGTCTCTTGAAGTTAACGAAACTTATAACCCCATTAAGTCCATGGGGATGTTGATACATGCATGGTATCTATGAGGCATCATCAGTTTTAAATAATTACACATTCAAAAACTATTTAAAAACAACTTTGGACTGAATGTATAAACACATGTAGAATGTACGCTCTATTTATATAGTAACCTGTCTCCGGTAGTTAACGCGAGTTTTAACCACATTTGTCGCTTGATAATGTAATACATGCATGTTATCATTAAGGCATCGACAGTTTTGTGAATGTTCTCATTTAAAACTATTTAAAAACAATTTTGGACTGAGTGTATAAACAAATGTAGAATGTACGCTCTATTTATATACCAACCTGTCTGGTAGTTAACGCCAATTTTAACCACATTATGTCCCTTGGTAAGTTGATACATGCATGATATATTTAAGGCTTGCTCAGTTTAAAGTATTTACACATTTAAAAACTATTTGAAAATAACTCTGGACTGAATGTATAAAAAAGCGTAGAATGTCCGCTTTATTTATATAGTAACCTGTCTCTGGTAGTTAACGCCAATTTTAACCCCATAAGACCCCCTTAATAATGTGATACATGAATTCTATCATTGAGGCATCGTCAGTTTAAAGTATGTACACATTTAAAACTAGTTAAAAACAACTTTGGACTGAATGTATAAACAAATGTAGGATGTACGCTCTAGTTATATAGTAACCTGTCTCTGGTAGTTAACGCCAATTTTAACCCCAATGTGTCCCTTGGTAAGCTGATACATGCATAGTATCCTTGAAGCATAATCAGTTTTAAGTATTAACACATTCAAAAACTATTAATAACACGTTTGACTGAATGTATAAACAAATGTAGAATTTGCACTCTATTTATATAGTAAACTGTCTCTGGTAGTTAACGCCAATTTTAACCCCCAAGTGTCCCTTGGTAAGTTGATACATGCATGATATCATTGAGCCATCGTTGTTTTAAGTATGTTCACATTCAAAACTAATAACTGTATAATCTTATCAAGGGACTTATTGGGGGTTTATATTGGCGTTAACTACCAGAGACAGGTTACTATATAAATAGAGCGTAATTGATACATTTGTATAAATATTCAGTCCAAAGCGTTTTTAAATAGTTTTTAAATGTGTAAAAACGTAAAACTGATGATGCCTCAATTCTATCATGCATGTATCAACTTACCAAGGGATGTGGTTAAAATTGGCGTTAACTACCGGAGACAGGTTACTATATCAATAGAGCGTATATGCAACATTTGTTTATACATTCAGTCCAAAGTTGTTTTTAAATAGTTTTAAATGTGTACATACTTAAAACAAACTGACGATGCCTTAATGATAGCATGCATGTGCCACATTATCAAGGGACATAATGTGGTTAAAATTGGCGTTAACTACCAGAGACAGGTTACTATATAAATAGAGCGTATATTCAACATTTGTTTATACATTCAGTCCAAAGTTGTTTTTAAATAGTTTTAAATGTGTACATACTTAAAACAAACTTACGATGCCTTAATGATATCATGCATGTGCCACATTATCAAGGGACATAATGTGGTTAAAATTGGCGTTAACTACCAGAGACAGGTTACTATATAAATAGAGCGTATATTCAACATTTGTTTATACATTCAGTCCAAAGTTATTTTTAAATAGTTTTTGAATGTGTAAATACATAAAACTGACGATGCCTTAATGATATCATGCATGTGTCACATTATCAAGGGACATAATGTGGTTAAAATTGGCGTTAACTACCAGAGACAGGTTACTTTATAAATTGAGTACAAATTCTACATTTGTTTATACATTCAGTCCAACGTGTTTTTAATAGTTTTTGAATGTGTTAATACTTAAAACTAATTATGCTTCAATGATACTATGCATGTATCAACTTACCAAAGGACACATTAGGGTTAAAATTGGCGTTAACTACCGGAGACAGGTTAGTATATAAATAGAGCGTACATTCTACATTTGTTTAAACATTCAGTCCAAAGTTGTTTTTAAATGGTTTTGAATGTGTACATACTTAAAACTAACGATGGCTCAATGACACCATGCATGTGTCAGCTTACCAAGGGAAACATTGGGTTTAAATTGGTGTTAACTACCAAAGACAGGTTGGTATATAACTAGAGCGTACATTCTACATTTGTTTGAACATTCAGTCCACAGTTGTTTTTAGATAGTTTTGAATGTGAACATACTTAAAACAACGATGGCTCAATGATATCATGCATGTATCAACTTACCAAGGGACACATGGGGGTTAAAATTGGCATTAACTACCAGAGACAGTTTACTATATAAATAGAGTGCAAATTCTACATTTGTTTATACATTCAGTCAAACGTGTTATTAATAGTTTTTGAATGTGTTAATACTTAAAACTGATTATGCTTCAAGGATACTATGCATGTATCAGCTTACCAAGGGACACATTGGGGTTAAAATTGGCGTTAACTACCAGACACAGGTTACTATATAGGTGTAACCCCACCATTGATTTTTTGTTCTTTATTCTATAGTAAATAATAAAAGTTTGAAGGCTTGTCATTCATAGAGGGTCCCAAATGAAAGAAGTGAAACCTACATTTTACTGTTTGTCAACCTCTGCACTATCAAAATATGATGAGAAAAGTAGGGGTCATGTGTCATATAAGAGATTTTTTTTCTGCTCAGTGTGTACACTGGTGACAAAGTGAAAGTAGACTTCCGAAATCATGAATTCATACCCCAATTTCCAAGCATCATTTTTTTTTTCTAAATTCACAATTCAAACATGACAATGCTATCAAAATGGTCAAAATACATCAATAATGCCATTCAAATAAAAAAATGAGCATTAAAATAAGGAAAATGCATTTTTAAAGAAGAAGAATTGAGGATTATTTATAACCGCCATTATGCGACTACCCCATGGAAGCACTTCCTTTTTGCAATGGTGGCACTATGCCTATAAGGAAACTCTCTTTTTTTTAATTACATAATTACCTCATTTTTGCTAAGTACTACCAATTTGAAGTAATACTGCCAAGTTGCAGGCATTAAATACTGAAACTTTTGTCAAAATACCACTTTTTACATGATCATTATATACAGGCGCTACATGTTGACCGACATGCAATTTTGATGTGTTTGACTAATTTTACCCAAAAAAATTTTTTTTTACCTAATTCCATTAAATTTTTTACACCAAAACAGTCTCATGATACACTGAAGACATTATCTTACCAAAATACATTATTCAATACAATGTACATGCTAAAAAGTGCACATTTAAATCATCCAAAATAAAAAATCTTCAAAATTTTGTGATTTTTCATGAAATTTCAATGTAAATATGCACATATATGCTTTATTTGAGGCATACACTTGCCAAAATGTGTTTTTTTATGAAGCAAATGTCTCCAATTTGTCATTTAATACTATGAGAGTGTAGAAAAGAGGTTATTTTACCTACAATTAACATTTTGGAAAATCACCCCCATTTCACTCAAGTCTCTCTTATAGGTGTAACCCCACCATTGATTTTTTGTTCTTTATTCTATAGTAAATAATAAAAGTTTGAAGGCTTGTCATTCATAGAGGGTCCCAAATGAAAGAAGTGAAACCTACATTTTACTGTTTGTCAACCTCTGCACTATCAAAATATGATGAGAAAAGTAGGGGTCATGTGTCATATAAGAGATTTTTTTTCTGCTCAGTGTGTACACTGGTGACAAAGTGAAAGTAGACTTCCGAAATCATGAATTCATACCCCAATTTCCAAGCATCATTTTTTTTTTCTAAATTCACAATTCAAACATGACAATGCTATCAAAATGGTCAAAATACATCAATAATGCCATTCAAATAAAAAAATGAGCATTAAAATAAGGAAAATGCATTTTTAAAGAAGAAGAATTGAGGATTATTTATAACCGCCATTATGCGACTACCCCATGGAAGCACTTCCTTTTTGCAATGGTGGCACTATGCCTATAAGGAAACTCTCTTTTTTTTAATTACATAATTACCTCATTTTTGCTAAGTACTACCAATTTGAAGTAATACTGCCAAGTTGCAGGCATTAAATACTGAAACTTTTGTCAAAATACCACTTTTTACATGATCATTATATACAGGCGCTACATGTTGACCGACATGCAATTTTGATGTGTTTGACTAATTTTACCCAAAAAAATTTTTTTTTACCTAATTCCATTAAATTTTTTACACCAAAACAGTCTCATGATACACTGAAGACATTATCTTACCAAAATACATTATTCAATACAATGTACATGCTAAAAAGTGCACATTTAAATCATCCAAAATAAAAAATCTTCAAAATTTTGTGATTTTTCATGAAATTTCAATGTAAATATGCACATATATGCTTTATTTGAGGCATACACTTGCCAAAATGTGTTTTTTTATGAAGCAAATGTCTCCAATTTGTCATTTAATACTATGAGAGTGTAGAAAAGAGGTTATTTTACCTACAATTAACATTTTGGAAAATCACCCCCATTTCACTCAAGTCTCTCTTATAGGTGTAACCCCACCATTGATTTTTTGTTCTTTATTCTATAGTAAATAATAAAAGTTTGAAGGCTTGTCATTCATAGAGGGTCCCAAATGAAAGAAGTGAAACCTACATTTTACTGTTTGTCAACCTCTGCACTATCAAAATATGATGAGAAAAGTAGGGGTCATGTGTCATATAAGAGATTTTTTTTCTGCTCAGTGTGTACACTGGTGACAAAGTGAAAGTAGACTTCCGAAATCATGAATTCATACCCCAATTTCCAAGCATCATTTTTTTTTTCTAAATTCACAATTCAAACATGACAATGCTATCAAAATGGTCAAAATACATCAATAATGCCATTCAAATAAAAAAATGAGCATTAAAATAAGGAAAATGCATTTTTAAAGAAGAAGAATTGAGGATTATTTATAACCGCCATTATGCGACTACCCCATGGAAGCACTTCCTTTTTGCAATGGTGGCACTATGCCTATAAGGAAACTCTCTTTTTTTTAATTACATAATTACCTCATTTTTGCTAAGTACTACCAATTTGAAGTAATACTGCCAAGTTGCAGGCATTAAATACTGAAACTTTTGTCAAAATACCACTTTTTACATGATCATTATATACAGGCGCTACATGTTGACCGACATGCAATTTTGATGTGTTTGACTAATTTTACCCAAAAAAATTTTTTTTTACCTAATTCCATTAAATTTTTTACACCAAAACAGTCTCATGATACACTGAAGACATTATCTTACCAAAATACATTATTCAATACAATGTACATGCTAAAAAGTGCACATTTAAATCATCCAAAATAAAAAATCTTCAAAATTTTGTGATTTTTCATGAAATTTCAATGTAAATATGCACATATATGCTTTATTTGAGGCATACACTTGCCAAAATGTGTTTTTTTATGAAGCAAATGTCTCCAATTTGTCATTTAATACTATGAGAGTGTAGAAAAGAGGTTATTTTACCTACAATTAACATTTTGGAAAATCACCCCCATTTCACTCAAGTCTCTCTTATAGGTGTAACCCCACCATTGATTTTTTGTTCTTTATTCTATAGTAAATAATAAAAGTTTGAAGGCTTGTCATTCATAGAGGGTCCCAAATGAAAGAAGTGAAACCTACATTTTACTGTTTGTCAACCTCTGCACTATCAAAATATGATGAGAAAAGTAGGGGTCATGTGTCATATAAGAGATTTTTTTTCTGCTCAGTGTGTACACTGGTGACAAAGTGAAAGTAGACTTCCGAAATCATGAATTCATACCCCAATTTCCAAGCATCATTTTTTTTTTCTAAATTCACAATTCAAACATGACAATGCTATCAAAATGGTCAAAATACATCAATAATGCCATTCAAATAAAAAAATGAGCATTAAAATAAGGAAAATGCATTTTTAAAGAAGAAGAATTGAGGATTATTTATAACCGCCATTATGCGACTACCCCATGGAAGCACTTCCTTTTTGCAATGGTGGCACTATGCCTATAAGGAAACTCTCTTTTTTTAATTACATAATTACCTCATTTTTGCTAAGTACTACCAATTTGAAGTAATACTGCCAAGTTGCAGGCATTAAATACTGAAACTTTTGTCAAAATACCACTTTTTACATGATCATTATATACAGGCGCTACATGTTGACCGACATGCAATTTTGATGTGTTTGACTAATTTTACCCAAAAAAATTTTTTTTTACCTAATTCCATTAAATTTTTTACACCAAAACAGTCTCATGATACACTGAAGACATTATCTTACCAAAATACATTATTCAATACAATGTACATGCTAAAAAGTGCACATTTAAATCATCCAAAATAAAAAATCTTCAAAATTTTGTGATTTTTCATGAAATTTCAATGTAAATATGCACATATATGCTTTATTTGAGGCATACACTTGCCAAAATGTGTTTTTTTATGAAGCAAATGTCTCCAATTTGTCATTTAATACTATGAGAGTGTAGAAAAGAGGTTATTTTACCTACAATTAACATTTTGGAAAATCACCCCCATTTCACTCAAGTCTCTCTTATAGGTGTAACCCCACCATTGATTTTTTGTTCTTTATTCTATAGTAAATAATAAAAGTTTGAAGGCTTGTCATTCATAGAGGGTCCCAAATGAAAGAAGTGAAACCTACATTTTACTGTTTGTCAACCTCTGCACTATCAAAATATGATGAGAAAAGTAGGGGTCATGTGTCATATAAGAGATTTTTTTTCTGCTCAGTGTGTACACTGGT
This sequence comes from Panopea generosa, assembly GCA_029582155.1. Classification (NCBI taxonomy): domain Eukaryota; kingdom Metazoa; phylum Mollusca; class Bivalvia; order Adapedonta; family Hiatellidae; genus Panopea; species Panopea generosa. The sequence continues at coordinate 26,303,277 of CM055900.1, forward strand.
GACAAAGTGAAAGTAGACTTCCGAAATCATGAATTCATACCCCAATTTCCAAGCATCATTTTTTTTTTCTAAATTCACAATTCAAACATGACAATGCTATCAAAATGGTCAAAATACATCAATAATGCCATTCAAATAAAAAAATGAGCATTAAAATAAGGAAAATGCATTTTTAAAGAAGAAGAATTGAGGATTATTTATAACCGCCATTATGCGACTACCCCATGGAAGCACTTCCTTTTTGCAATGGTGGCACTATGCCTATAAGGAAACTCTCTTTTTTTTAATTACATAATTACCTCATTTTTGCTAAGTACTACCAATTTGAAGTAATACTGCCAAGTTGCAGGCATTAAATACTGAAACTTTTGTCAAAATACCACTTTTTACATGATCATTATATACAGGCGCTACATGTTGACCGACATGCAATTTTGATGTGTTTGACTAATTTTACCCAAAAAAATTTTTTTTTACCTAATTCCATTAAATTTTTTACACCAAAACAGTCTCATGATACACTGAAGACATTATCTTACCAAAATACATTATTCAATACAATGTACATGCTAAAAAGTGCACATTTAAATCATCCAAAATAAAAAATCTTCAAAATTTTGTGATTTTTCATGAAATTTCAATGTAAATATGCACATATATGCTTTATTTGAGGCATACACTTGCCAAAATGTGTTTTTTTATGAAGCAAATGTCTCCAATTTGTCATTTAATACTATGAGAGTGTAGAAAAGAGGTTATTTTACCTACAATTAACATTTTGGAAAATCACCCCCATTTCACTCAAGTCTCTCTTATAGGTGTAACCCCACCATTGATTTTTTGTTCTTTATTCTATAGTAAATAATAAAAGTTTGAAGGCTTGTCATTCATAGAGGGTCCCAAATGAAAGAAGTGAAACCTACATTTTACTGTTTGTCAACCTCTGCACTATCAAAATATGATGAGAAAAGTAGGGGTCATGTGTCATATAAGAGATTTTTTTTCTGCTCAGTGTGTACACTGGTGACAAAGTGAAAGTAGACTTCCGAAATCATGAATTCATACCCCAATTTCCAAGCATCATTTTTTTTTTCTAAATTCACAATTCAAACATGACAATGCTATCAAAATGGTCAAAATACATCAATAATGCCATTCAAATAAAAAAATGAGCATTAAAATAAGGAAAATGCATTTTTAAAGAAGAAGAATTGAGGATTATTTATAACCGCCATTATGCGACTACCCCATGGAAGCACTTCCTTTTTGCAATGGTGGCACTATGCCTATAAGGAAACTCTCTTTTTTTTAATTACATAATTACCTCATTTTTGCTAAGTACTACCAATTTGAAGTAATACTGCCAAGTTGCAGGCATTAAATACTGAAACTTTTGTCAAAATACCACTTTTTACATGATCATTATATACAGGCGCTACATGTTGACCGACATGCAATTTTGATGTGTTTGACTAATTTTACCCAAAAAAATTTTTTTTTACCTAATTCCATTAAATTTTTTACACCAAAACAGTCTCATGATACACTGAAGACATTATCTTACCAAAATACATTATTCAATACAATGTACATGCTAAAAAGTGCACATTTAAATCATCCAAAATAAAAAATCTTCAAAATTTTGTGATTTTTCATGAAATTTCAATGTAAATATGCACATATATGCTTTATTTGAGGCATACACTTGCCAAAATGTGTTTTTTTATGAAGCAAATGTCTCCAATTTGTCATTTAATACTATGAGAGTGTAGAAAAGAGGTTATTTTACCTACAATTAACATTTTGGAAAATCACCCCCATTTCACTCAAGTCTCTCTTATAGGTGTAACCCCACCATTGATTTTTTGTTCTTTATTCTATAGTAAATAATAAAAGTTTGAAGGCTTGTCATTCATAGAGGGTCCCAAATGAAAGAAGTGAAACCTACATTTTACTGTTTGTCAACCTCTGCACTATCAAAATATGATGAGAAAAGTAGGGGTCATGTGTCATATAAGAGATTTTTTTTCTGCTCAGTGTGTACACTGGTGACAAAGTGAAAGTAGACTTCCGAAATCATGAATTCATACCCCAATTTCCAAGCATCATTTTTTTTTTCTAAATTCACAATTCAAACATGACAATGCTATCAAAATGGTCAAAATACATCAATAATGCCATTCAAATAAAAAAATGAGCATTAAAATAAGGAAAATGCATTTTTAAAGAAGAAGAATTGAGGATTATTTATAACCGCCATTATGCGACTACCCCATGGAAGCACTTCCTTTTTGCAATGGTGGCACTATGCCTATAAGGAAACTCTCTTTTTTTTAATTACATAATTACCTCATTTTTGCTAAGTACTACCAATTTGAAGTAATACTGCCAAGTTGCAGGCATTAAATACTGAAACTTTTGTCAAAATACCACTTTTTACATGATCATTATATACAGGCGCTACATGTTGACCGACATGCAATTTTGATGTGTTTGACTAATTTTACCCAAAAAAATTTTTTTTTACCTAATTCCATTAAATTTTTTACACCAAAACAGTCTCATGATACACTGAAGACATTATCTTACCAAAATACATTATTCAATACAATGTACATGCTAAAAAGTGCACATTTAAATCATCCAAAATAAAAAATCTTCAAAATTTTGTGATTTTTCATGAAATTTCAATGTAAATATGCACATATATGCTTTATTTGAGGCATACACTTGCCAAAATGTGTTTTTTTATGAAGCAAATGTCTCCAATTTGTCATTTAATACTATGAGAGTGTAGAAAAGAGGTTATTTTACCTACAATTAACATTTTGGAAAATCACCCCCATTTCACTCAAGTCTCTCTTATAGGTGTAACCCCACCATTGATTTTTTGTTCTTTATTCTATAGTAAATAATAAAAGTTTGAAGGCTTGTCATTCATAGAGGGTCCCAAATGAAAGAAGTGAAACCTACATTTTACTGTTTGTCAACCTCTGCACTATCAAAATATGATGAGAAAAGTAGGGGTCATGTGTCATATAAGAGATTTTTTTTCTGCTCAGTGTGTACACTGGTGACAAAGTGAAAGTAGACTTCCGAAATCATGAATTCATACCCCAATTTCCAAGCATCATTTTTTTTTTCTAAATTCACAATTCAAACATGACAATGCTATCAAAATGGTCAAAATACATCAATAATGCCATTCAAATAAAAAAATGAGCATTAAAATAAGGAAAATGCATTTTTAAAGAAGAAGAATTGAGGATTATTTATAACCGCCATTATGCGACTACCCCATGGAAGCACTTCCTTTTTGCAATGGTGGCACTATGCCTATAAGGAAACTCTCTTTTTTTTAATTACATAATTACCTCATTTTTGCTAAGTACTACCAATTTGAAGTAATACTGCCAAGTTGCAGGCATTAAATACTGAAACTTTTGTCAAAATACCACTTTTTACATGATCATTATATACAGGCGCTACATGTTGACCGACATGCAATTTTGATGTGTTTGACTAATTTTACCCAAAAAAATTTTTTTTACCTAATTCCATTAAATTTTTTACACCAAAACAGTCTCATGATACACTGAAGACATTATCTTACCAAAATACATTATTCAATACAATGTACATGCTAAAAAGTGCACATTTAAATCATCCAAAATAAAAAATCTTCAAAATTTTGTGATTTTTCATGAAATTTCAATGTAAATATGCACATATATGCTTTATTTGAGGCATACACTTGCCAAAATGTGTTTTTTTATGAAGCAAATGTCTCCAATTTGTCATTTAATACTATGAGAGTGTAGAAAAGAGGTTATTTTACCTACAATTAACATTTTGGAAAATCACCCCCATTTCACTCAAGTCTCTCTTATAGGTGTAACCCCACCATTGATTTTTTGTTCTTTATTCTATAGTAAATAATAAAAGTTTGAAGGCTTGTCATTCATAGAGGGTCCCAAATGAAAGAAGTGAAACCTACATTTTACTGTTTGTCAACCTCTGCACTATCAAAATATGATGAGAAAAGTAGGGGTCATGTGTCATATAAGAGATTTTTTTTCTGCTCAGTGTGTACACTGGTGACAAAGTGAAAGTAGACTTCCGAAATCATGAATTCATACCCCAATTTCCAAGCATCATTTTTTTTTTCTAAATTCACAATTCAAACATGACAATGCTATCAAAATGGTCAAAATACATCAATAATGCCATTCAAATAAAAAAATGAGCATTAAAATAAGGAAAATGCATTTTTAAAGAAGAAGAATTGAGGATTATTTATAACCGCCATTATGCGACTACCCCATGGAAGCACTTCCTTTTTGCAATGGTGGCACTATGCCTATAAGGAAACTCTCTTTTTTTTAATTACATAATTACCTCATTTTTGCTAAGTACTACCAATTTGAAGTAATACTGCCAAGTTGCAGGCATTAAATACTGAAACTTTTGTCAAAATACCACTTTTTACATGATCATTATATACAGGCGCTACATGTTGACCGACATGCAATTTTGATGTGTTTGACTAATTTTACCCAAAAAAATTTTTTTTTACCTAATTCCATTAAATTTTTTACACCAAAACAGTCTCATGATACACTGAAGACATTATCTTACCAAAATACATTATTCAATACAATGTACATGCTAAAAAGTGCACATTTAAATCATCCAAAATAAAAAATCTTCAAAATTTTGTGATTTTTCATGAAATTTCAATGTAAATATGCACATATATGCTTTATTTGAGGCATACACTTGCCAAAATGTGTTTTTTTATGAAGCAAATGTCTCCAATTTGTCATTTAATACTATGAGAGTGTAGAAAAGAGGTTATTTTACCTACAATTAACATTTTGGAAAATCACCCCCATTTCACTCAAGTCTCTCTTATAGGTGTAACCCCACCATTGATTTTTTGTTCTTTATTCTATAGTAAATAATAAAGTTTGAAGGCTTGTCATTCATAGAGGGTCCCAAATGAAAGAAGTGAAACCTACATTTTACTGTTTGTCAACCTCTGCACTATCAAAATATGATGAGAAAAGTAGGGGTCATGTGTCATATAAGAGATTTTTTTTCTGCTCAGTGTGTACACTGGTGACAAAGTGAAAGTAGACTTCCGAAATCATGAATTCATACCCCAATTTCCAAGCATCATTTTTTTTTTCTAAATTCACAATTCAAACATGACAATGCTATCAAAATGGTCAAAATACATCAATAATGCCATTCAAATAAAAAAATGAGCATTAAAATAAGGAAAATGCATTTTTAAAGAAGAAGAATTGAGGATTATTTATAACCGCCATTATGCGACTACCCCATGGAAGCACTTCCTTTTTGCAATGGTGGCACTATGCCTATAAGGAAACTCTCTTTTTTTTAATTACATAATTACCTCATTTTTGCTAAGTACTACCAATTTGAAGTAATACTGCCAAGTTGCAGGCATTAAATACTGAAACTTTTGTCAAAATACCACTTTTTACATGATCATTATATACAGGCGCTACATGTTGACCGACATGCAATTTTGATGTGTTTGACTAATTTTACCCAAAAAAATTTTTTTTTACCTAATTCCATTAAATTTTTTACACCAAAACAGTCTCATGATACACTGAAGACATTATCTTACCAAAATACATTATTCAATACAATGTACATGCTAAAAAGTGCACATTTAAATCATCCAAAATAAAAAATCTTCAAAATTTTGTGATTTTTCATGAAATTTCAATGTAAATATGCACATATATGCTTTATTTGAGGCATACACTTGCCAAAATGTGTTTTTTTATGAAGCAAATGTCTCCAATTTGTCATTTAATACTATGAGAGTGTAGAAAAGAGGTTATTTTACCTACAATTAACATTTTGGAAAATCACCCCCATTTCACTCAAGTCTCTCTTATAGGTGTAACCCCACCATTGATTTTTTGTTCTTTATTCTATAGTAAATAATAAAAGTTTGAAGGCTTGTCATTCATAGAGGGTCCCAAATGAAAGAAGTGAAACCTACATTTTACTGTTTGTCAACCTCTGCACTATCAAAATATGATGAGAAAAGTAGGGGTCATGTGTCATATAAGAGATTTTTTTTCTGCTCAGTGTGTACACTGGTGACAAAGTGAAAGTAGACTTCCGAAATCATGAATTCATACCCCAATTTCCAAGCATCATTTTTTTTTTCTAAATTCACAATTCAAACATGACAATGCTATCAAAATGGTCAAAATACATCAATAATGCCATTCAAATAAAAAAATGAGCATTAAAATAAGGAAAATGCATTTTTAAAGAAGAAGAATTGAGGATTATTTATAACCGCCATTATGCGACTACCCCATGGAAGCACTTCCTTTTTGCAATGGTGGCACTATGCCTATAAGGAAACTCTCTTTTTTTTAATTACATAATTACCTCATTTTTGCTAAGTACTACCAATTTGAAGTAATACTGCCAAGTTGCAGGCATTAAATACTGAAACTTTTGTCAAAATACCACTTTTTACATGATCATTATATACAGGCGCTACATGTTGACCGACATGCAATTTTGATGTGTTTGACTAATTTTACCCAAAAAAATTTTTTTTTACCTAATTCCATTAAATTTTTACACCAAAACAGTCTCATGATACACTGAAGACATTATCTTACCAAAATACATTATTCAATACAATGTACATGCTAAAAAGTGCACATTTAAATCATCCAAAATAAAAAATCTTCAAAATTTTGTGATTTTTCATGAAATTTCAATGTAAATATGCACATATATGCTTTATTTGAGGCATACACTTGCCAAAATGTGTTTTTTTATGAAGCAAATGTCTCCAATTTGTCATTTAATACTATGAGAGTGTAGAAAAGAGGTTATTTTACCTACAATTAACATTTTGGAAAATCACCCCCATTTCACTCAAGTCTCTCTTATAGGTGTAACCCCACCATTGATTTTTGT